>PVIY010018834.1:17015-46931 GCA_004026745.1 Myrmecophaga tridactyla | reverse complement strand
TTGTAATATATACATCCTAAAGTTTCCTCTTCTAACCACATTCACCTACATAGTGCTATGCTGTTGATTATACTCACAATAATGTGTTACCATCACCACCATCCATTTCCAAACCTGTCCCATCAACCAAAACAGAAATTCTGCACAAGTTAAGAATCAATTCCCCCATTCTCTTATGCCAATCTATCTCCTGGTATCATATAATCTATGTTCTAACTCTATGATTTTCCATGTTATGATTAATTCCTATGAATGAGATCATACCATATATGTCCTTTTGTGTCTGGCTCATTTCACCCAACATAATATTCTAAAGGTTCATTCATGTTGTTGCATGCATCAGGACATCATTCTTCTTTACAGCAGAATAATAGTCCATCATATATGTATTCCACATTTTGTTTATCCATTCATTGGTTGATATATACTTGGGCTGGTTCCATCTTTTGGCAACTGTGAATAATGCTACTGTGAATATCAGTGTTTAAATATCTGTTCGATTCCCTGCTTTCAGTTCTTCCAGGTATATACCTAGTGGTGCGATTACCAGATCATATGGTAATTCTATATTTAGCTTCCTCAGAAATTGCCAAACTGTATTCCACAGTGGTTTCAACATTTTACATTCGCATTAGCATTGAATGAGTGTCTCTCTTTCTCCATATCCTGTCCAACACTTGTAATTTTCTGTGTTTTTATTCCTTCCTTGCCTTCTTCATATCCTCCCTCAATTCATTGACTTGGTTTTTGATGAGGTTTTCCATGTCTGTTCGTATATTCTGAATTAATTGTTTCAGCTCCTGTATCTCATTTGAACTATTGGTTTGTTCCTTTGACTGGGCCATATCTTCAATTTTCCTGGTGTGATTGGTTATTTTTTGCTGGCATCTAGATATTTAATTACCTTAATTAGTTTATTCTGGAGATTGCTTTCACTTCTCTTATCTAGGGTTTTCTTGCTAGATGAATTCGTTGTCTATCTGTCCTTTGACCTTCAGTTCAGCTTTTTCTGGACCTCTAGCTTAGGTTTTGTTTAACAGAGGATAATTTTTCAGTTCTTGTTTTCTTGTTTCTTGCCCTGCTTGTATGGTGCCTTTTCCCTCCCCACCCTTAGGAGGGTCTATGTAGGTATTATAGACTCCAGCCGGGTTTTCCTGGACTAACCTGTCCTCCTATCAGGGGGAAGGAATCATCTGCATCAGTTTTCCCTGAGGGTGAGACCCAACAGGTTAAAAGACTTTCCTGTGAAGTCTCTGGGCTCTGTTTTTCTTATCCTTCCCAGTATGTGGCACTTGTCTGCCTGTGGGTCCCACCAGCAAAAGATGTTGTGGCACCTTTAACTTTGGCAGACTCTCCCTGTTGGGGGCATGGTGGAGACAGAGGAGAGGTTGTAGGCTGGTTTTAATGGCTTCAAATTGCCAAGCCCTGGTGTCTGAATTCCTTGAGGGAGGGATTCCACCTGAGTTGGGGGTTCACCCCTCCCCTGGGGAAGGCACAGGTGGGAGGCAGCCCTGAAAGCAGTCCGTTTCTGCCTATGCCTGGGGCAGTTACAGCCCGAGGAGTCCCGCAGCTGAATCCAGAGGCAGCTAGGCCTCCGTAGAAACAGTCATGAAAACCTCCATTTCCTCCCCTTTCCTCTTTTTCCATGAGCCCAATGAGCGACCTCCACCTTGACCAGGTTCGCCTGAGCTGGAGGCCTATTTTTAGTAGTCAGAATTTGTTAATTAATTCCACAATAGGCGTTTAATTGTGCTCAGTCCCTGCTGCTGGTAAATTTCCTTTCCTTTCCCCTCTGGGAAGCAGCCTGTGGGGGAGGGGCGCCGGCTGCTGCGGCTTGGGGAACTCACGGTTCTGGGGAGGCTCGCAGCCGGTCCAGCTGGTCCAGACTGGGGTACGCTGTGTGTCCGGTTCCTGATGTGACTCCAGGAGCTGTTCTGTACTGTTTCTGGTTATTTAGTAGTTGTTCTGGAGGACGAACTAAAACGTGCACATTGCTAAGCCACCATCTTGGCCAGCACTCATTTTCTGTGTTTTTAATGGTGGTAGGTGTGAAATGATATCTCATTGTGGTTTTGATTTGCATTTCCCTAATTGTTAGTTATATTGAATAACTTATCATTTGCTCTTTATCCATTTGTATTTCCTCTTTGGAAAAAGATTTATTTAAATCTTTGCTCATTTTTAAATTGGGTGGTTTTGTTTTTTTTATTGTTGAGTTGTAGGATCACGTTATATATATTCTGTTATTAAACCCTTATCAGATATTTGGTATGTAAATATTTTCTCTTATTGATAGGTTGCCTTCTCACCTTCTTGAAAAGTCCTTTGAAACACAAAAGTTTATAATTTTATGGAGGTCCAATTTATTTTATCTTTCATTGGTTGTGCTTTGTATGTAAAGTTTAAGAAACCGTTGCCTAACACAAGAACTTGAAGTTGCTTCCCTACATTTTCTTCTAGGAGTTTTATAGTCCTGGTTATATATTTAGGCATTTGATTCATTTTGAGTTAAGTTTTGCAAATGGTGTGAAATAGGGGTCCTATTTCATTCTTTTACATATGGATATCAGGTTCTCCTAGTAACATTTGTAGAAGAAACTATTCCAATTGAATGGACTTGGCAACTGTGGTAGTTAGATTCAGTTGCCAACTTGGGCAGGTAAAGGTGCCTAGTTATGTTGCTGTGGACATGAGCCAATGATATGTGAATCTCATCTGTTGCTCATTACATCTATGGTCAGCTAGGAGGCATGCCTGCTGCAATGAATGATGTTTGATTTAATTGGCTGGTACTTAATATGAGAGAGTTCAACGTAGCACAGCCCAAGCAGCTCAGCATACCTCATCTCAGCACTCGCAGTTCAGCCCAGGCCTTTGGAGATGCAGAAAGAAAACACCCCGGGGAAAGTTGTTGGAACCCAGAGGCCTGGAGAGAAGGCCAGCAGAGATCACCCTGAGCCTTCCCACGTAAGAAAGAACCTCAGATGAAATTTAGCTGCCTTTCCTCTGAAGAACTAATGAAATAAATCCCCTCTTATTAAAAACCAATCCATCTCTGGTGTGTTGCATCCCAGCAGCTAGCAAACTAGAACAGATTTGGTACCAGAGAGTGGGGTGCTGCTGCAGTTTGCAAATACCAGATATATTGGAACAGTTTTTTTGATGGCTAAGGGGAAGATTTTGGAGGAACTGTGGAGAGAATGATGGAGAAGTCCTGGAGTGCTTGAAGAGATTGTTGGTGTAAATGGAACCACTGCCAACCTGGACAAAGGTGGACACAAAAGGGAAAAATTGGAGTTTGCAGAGTGAGAACCATGGGAACTCGGATCTGAAGCCAAGAAACCTCGCCCAGGAGAGTGGACCCACCCATATACATGGAGAGGGTGAGTTTACCCTGAAGAAGAGGATGAGTTTCCCACCTCATTGCAGTGGAAGAGTCATGCAGCCTCAGGCCTTGGAGAAGGTACAGCACACTCCTTGGGGGACTGGGGAGAACCTGGCTGCCACCACATGGAGAGGTTGAACATGTGCCCTGGAAATGGCAGAGAGCCCAGGGTTGGCCCTGATGCCTGGAGAAAGTGGAGCCAAGAAAAAGGTGGTCTCTTCAATGTTCCCCAACGTTGATTTGGAAAAAGGTGGGCCACTGCATAGGCCCTTGGAAAGGGTTGGACTGCCACTTTCTAAAGCTGAAAGATAAATGACTTTCAGACTTTGAAATCTAATGGTGTTTTCCCTGCAAGTTTTCCTTCCAGTTTCTCCCTATGAATCCTGTAACTGTCCTCCTTTGCATATTGGCACCAGATAACTTGTTTTGAGATTCATAGGTCCACAGCTAGGAGAGAATTTTTTGCACCTGTTTAAGGTGATGCGTATAGTTGCCAAGTTGACAAGGGGTGGACATGTGGTAGTTAGATTCAGTTGTCAACTTGGCCAGGTGAAGGTGCCTAGTTATGTTGCTGTGAACATGAGCCAATGATACATGAACCTCATCTGTTGCTGATTATATCTGCGGTCAGCTAGGAGGCATGCCTGCTGCAATGAATGATGTTTGATTTAATTGGCTGCTGCTTAAATGAGAGAGCTCAACGTAGCACAGCCCAAGCAGCTCAGCATACCTCATCTCAGCATTCGCAGTTCAGCCCAGGCCTTTGGAGATGCAGAAAGAAAACATCCCAGGGAAAGTTGTTGGAACCCAGAGGTTCCTGGAGAGAAGGTAGGCAGAGATCATTCTGTACCTTCCCATGTAAGAAAGAATCTCAGATGAAAGTTAGCTGCCTTTCCTCTGAAGAACTAATGAAATAAATCCCCTTTCATTAAAAGCCAATCTGTCTCTGGTGTGTTGCATTCCAGCAGCTAGCAAACTAGAACAGCAACCTTGTTAAAAATCAGTTGGCCATAGATGTGAGGGTCTATTTCTGAACTGTCAATTTGATTACATTGGTCTACGTATCTATCTTTGTGCCATCACCATACTCTTTTGACCACTGTAGCTTTGTAATACACTTGAAATTTGGGAAGTGTGAGTCTTTCAACTTCGGTCTTCTTTTTCAAGATGTTTTTGGCTATTTGGCACCTTTTACCCTTCCAAATATATGTGGTAACTGGCTATTCCATTTCTTCAAAGTAGACTGCTGTAATTTTTATTGGGATTGCATTAAATCTGTAGATCAATTTGTGTATAATTGGCATCTTAGCGGTATTTAGTGTTCCAATCCATGAAGAGGAACAGCTCTTCCATTTATTTAGGTCTTCTTTGATTTCTTTTAGCATGTTTTTCTAGTTTTCTTCAACAGGTCCTTTACATCCTTGGTTAAATTTATTCCTACATATTTGGTTCTTTTAGTTGCTATTGTAAATTGATTGCTTTCTCGATTTCCTCCTCAGATTGCTCATTATTAGTGTATAGAAACCCTACTGACTTTTGTATGTTGATGTTGTATCCTGCCACTTGGCTGAACTTGTTTATTAGCTCCAGTAGTTTTGTTGTAGTTTTTTTTTGGTCTTTTTATATATAAGATCATGACATCTGCAAATAGTGAAAGTTTTACTTCTTTCTTTCCAATTTGGATGTGTTTTATTTCTTTTTCTTACCTAAATACTGTGTTTAGAACTTCTAACAGAATATTCAATAACTGTGGTGACAGTCAGCATTGTTTTGTTCCAGACCTTAGTGGGAAACCTTTCAATCTTTCACCATTGAATACGATAAAAGATGTGGATTTTTCATATATGTCCTTTATCATATTGAGGACATTTCCCTCTATTCCTATCTTTTATAGTTCTTTTATTAAGAAAGGCTGCTGAGTTTTGTTAAATGCCTTTTTAGTATCAATAGAGATGATCATGTGTTTTCTCCTTTGTTTTATTAATGTGGTGTATTACATTAATTGATTTATTATGTTGAGCCACCCTTGCAACCCTGGGATAAAACCCATTTGATTATGGTGTATAATTCTTTTAATGTGGTGTTAGATTTTATTTGCTAACATTTTGTGAAGGGTTTTTGCATCAATATTTATAAGAGAAATTAATTTGTATTTTTCTTTTCCTTTTCTTATAGTATATTTATCTGGCTGTGGTATTAAGGTGATGTCGGCCTTGAAGAATGAATCAGGGAGTGTTCTCTTCTGTTCAATTTTTTGGAAGAGTTTGAGCAGGATTTGTATTGATTCTTCTTGGAATGTTTGGTAGAATTCACTGTGAATTCATCAGGTGGATTTTTCTTTGTTGTAAAGTTTTGTTTTGTTTTTTGTTTTGCTTTGTTTTTGCATAGGCAGGCTCAAAACAATTTATCTGGTGCCAATATGCAAAGGAGGACAGTTACAGGATCCATAGGGAGAAACTGGAAGGAAAACCTACAGGGCAAACACCATTAGATTTCAAAGTCCTAAAGTCATTTATCCTTCTGATTGGGGAGTTTAGTCCATTAGTCCAAACTAATTACAATAAAGATATAGAAACAGTCATAAAAACTTTGCAACAGGGTGGTGCAATGGTGGCTCAGTGGCAGAATACTTGTCTGCCATGTTGGAGACCTGGGTTCAATTCCTGGAGCCTGCCTATGCAAAAACAAAGCAAAACAAAACAAAGTTTTATTATTTCATCTAGAGTCAGTGTAGGGTGTTAGTGTGTTTTTAGAAATTTGTCTGTTTCATCTAGGTTGTCCAATTTTGTTGGTATATAGTGGTTCATAGTATTCTTTTATGATCCTTTTTGTTTCTGTGGGGTCAGAAATTACCCCCTCCATTTGTGATTTTATTTATTTCCATCTTCTCTCATCTCTTCTTTGAAAGTCTAGCTAAGGAATTATAAATTTTATTGATCTTTTTAAAGAACTGACTTTTGGTTTTGTTAATTCCCTCTATTGTGTTTTATTCTCAATTTCATTTATTTTTTCTCTAATCTTTGTTATTTCTTTCCTTCTGATTGCTTTGGAGTTTGGTTGCCATTCTTTCTAGTTCCTCCAAGTGTTCAGTAAGATCTTTGGTTTCAGCTCTTTCTTCATTTTTAATGTAAGCATTTAGGGCTATAACTTTTCTTCTCAGCACTGCATCCTATAAGTTTTGATATGTTTGTTTTTTGTTTTCATTCATCTCGAAGATATTTACTGATTTCTCTTGCAATTTCTTCCTTGATCCACTGACTGTTTAATAGCCTGTTGTTTACTCTCTATATATTTGTGAATTTTCCAATTAGCTACCTTTATTGATTTTCAGCTTCATTCCATTCAGGTCAGGAAAACTGCTTTGCATAATTTCAATCTCTTCAAATTTATTGAGACTTGTTTTGTGACCCAACATGTGATCTATAATGGATGATCTATGAACACTTGAGAAGAATGTATATCCTGCTGTGTTGAGATGCAATGTTCTGTGTTTATCTGTTCATTTATCATATTGCTCCAGTTCTCCATTTCCTTATTGATGCTCTGACTAGATATTCTATCTATTAATGAGAATGGTGTCTTGAGGTCTCCAACTATTTTTATAGAGATGTCCATTACTCCCTCCAGTTTTCCAGGTGTTGGCCTCATGTATTTTGGGGCACCATGCTTCGTTCCATAGATACTTATGGTTATATTTCTTCTTGGTGGGTTGGCCCTTTTATTACTATACAGTGTCCTTCTTTGACTCTTATAACACATCTGCACTTAAAGTCTATTTTGTCCAATATTAATATAGTTATGCCAGCTCTATTTTGGTTACTATTTCCATGGAATAGCTTTTTGAACCTTTCCCTTTCAACCTAATTGTGTCTTTGAGTCTAAGGTGAGTCTCTTAGTAAGTAATGTATTGTTGGATCATACTTTATATCCATTATGCCAATCTGGTGTCTTTTGATTGGGGAGTTTAGTCCATTAACCTTCAATATTACTACTGTAAATGGAGCACTTCAGCCACTTTATCCTTTGGATTTATACATCATATCTTTTTTCTTTGAACTTTTAGTTACACTTACTGATAATATTCATTACTTTACTCTACTCCAAACCTCTCTCTCCTGTCTTTTATTTTCACCTGTAGAACCCCCTTTACTATTTCTTGTAGTTTATATGTCATTTGATAAACTCTCTCAGTTGCTGTTTATCTGGACATATTTTAAACTCTCCATAATTTTTGAAGGACAGTTTTTCCAGACACAGAATTTTTGACTGGCAGTTTTTCTCTTTCAGTATCTTCAATATAGCATACTACTGCCTTTGCATCACCATGGTTTCTGATGACAAATCACCTCATAGTCTTAATGAGGATCCCTTATATGTGACATATTGCTTTTCTTTTGCTGCTTTCAGAATTCTCTCTTTATTTTTGGCATTTGACATTCTGATTAGTATGTGTCTCAGAGCAGGTCTATTAGGATATTTTCTGTTTGGAATAGGTTGCCCTTCTTAGACATGCATATTTGTGTCTTTTATAAGAATTGAGAATTTTTTTAGCCATTATTTCCTCAAACATTCTCTCTGCCCCCTTTCCCTTTTCTTTTCCTTCTGGGATGCACATGACATGTATGTTTCCATGCTTCCTGCTGTCATTCAGAGCCCCGAAACCCTACTCAATTTTTTCCATTCTTTTCTCTATCTGTTCTTCTGTCTCTGAGATTTCAATTGTCCTGACATCTAGTTCACTGATTCTTTCCTCTCTCTGTTCAGATCTGCTGGTGTATGCTTCTAGTGTATTTTAATCTCTTCTATTGTGCCCTTCATCCCCATTATTTCTGTTGTGTTTCTTTTTACAGTTTCAAATTCTTCTTTATACTCAATCAATGTCTTCTTAATATCTTTTATCTCTTCAGGCATATTTTCCTTCATCTCCTTGAATTGATTTAGGGTATTTGTTTGAACTTCTATGATTAGTTATTTCAAATTCTCTGTGTACTCTGAAGCTTTAATTTGTTGATATGACTTGGCCGTATCTTCCTCTTTCTTAGTATGGCTTGTAATTTTTTGCTGATGTCTAGGCATCTGATTATCTTGATGAATTTACTCTGAAGATCAGTTTCTCTCTCTTGCTTAGAGATTTATTGTTGTTTGGCTATGTGTTAAAGCTCTTTTTTGACACTTGTTTCAATTTATTCTAGACCTTTAGAATAGCCAATTTTTAACTGATCATATTTTTACAGCTCTTCTTTGTCTGCTTCTTACCCTGGACATGCAGTACTATCTTTAAGAGTGCACTCTTTGAGCAATTGTTTTATCTCCAGAAGAAAGCTTCCTTTCCTCTGTTCCTTCTTCAGGAATCTTGATCTGTTCTGCTTTGGTTTATTTGTTTGTTCCTTGCCTCATTTTTTTACACTACTTTTTATTGCATCTAGCTGCTTTTTCCTGGAGGGTAAATTCTGGATAGGGTGTCACCTAAAAGAGGGCCCTCCTAGGTCAGTATCTGCCATCCAAAACATGGCCAGCAACCCATGAAGTGGGGCAAAGACCAGCTGCAAATTGCCTTATGGAGATGATCAGCAGGGATCAAAAGCCACTTTGAGTGCTTCCCAAAGCTTCCCTTTGCTGGCCTGCCCAGCTGATGCCACCACTTCCCCCCCCCCTTAGCAATCTGTTCCCTACAGCTGCAAGGAAACAGTGTTTTTAAATATCCACCCTCTATTCTCCCGTCAGGAGTGGTGTTAAAACAATGTCTGCTGCCTCCTATGTCTGATACCTCAGAGCCGGGATGCAGTGATCCGAATTTGCTAATCAAAAGTTGTGATCATTGCTCGGCCATGCCCACATCTGTTCTTGGGGAATAGGATCTTTAAGTCCCTTTTTGACAGCAGCGGCCATCCAGGGATTGGATTCCAAGGAGCCTGCCGCAAGAGTAGGGGATGGGTGCCAGCATCTGCCACAAGGAAAGAACTACTCATTGTTCTTTAGCATGTTCTTTAGCCTCTTCCCCCTTCTCTTCCCTGGATACTGTACAGTGTTCTTCTCACCTCCAGAGACCCCGAAAAGTTGTTTCACACAGTCCCTGCCTGTTCAATAAATGCATTGACATCCTGGGATCCTGGAGCTCCCTACTCTGCCATTTTCCCTGAAAGTTTCCCTCAGCCATTATTTCTTTGAGTATTCTCCCTACTCCTTTTAATCTTTCTTCTCACTCTAGTACTCCCACAATGCATATATTGGTGTGCTTGATGGTATTCTACAAGTTCCTCAAACTCTACTTACTTTTCTTCATTCTTTTTTATTTATGCTCCTTGGACTGGATAATTTCAATTGTCTTATCTTCAAGTTGACTGATTCTTTCTTCTGCAAGCACCAATCTGTCATTGAATCCCTCTAGGGAATTTTAAACTTCTGTTACTGTGGTCTGAAGTTCTGTTTAGTTCCTTTTCATAATTTCCATTTCTCTATTGGTAGTCTCTTAGTTTTCATCTGTCATTTTCCTGATTCCATTTAGTTATTTGTCCATGTTTTCCATTAGCTCTTTGAGCATATTTAGGATCAGGTTTTAAGAGGTCTTTGCTTGGAACTTCCCATGTTGGATCCTCCTCATCAGTGGTTTCTAATACTTTAGTTGTCTCCTTTGCCTAGGTCCTGCTTCTTTGTATGCTTTGTAATCTTTTGTTGAAACCTAGACATTTTGATATTTCAGCATGTTATCACTGGAATTTGGACTCTGAAGCATCTGTTCATTCAGGTTGTGCCCAGTTAGAGTTATGATAGAGCTTTCCTTGACTGGCAGGAGGCCATGCTTTCTTTTAAGTAAAGTCCATCATCTCAGATGGATCTGACAGGCTCTAAGTCCTTATTGCCTGCCTTTCTCCTTGGGCAGAACCTCTGCACACTGCAGTGGAGCTGGAAGCAAGGACAGTGGCATGCTTCTGGAGTAACACCCTCATTTTGCCATTAGGCACTGGAGGTGATGGTAGTCCCTATTTTCTTCAATTTGCCTCTTCTGCAGTGGAACCTCTATCTTTCCCAGAATAAAGATCTCATTGCATAGAGTTGTGGTATGGGGTATGGTAGTAGGTTGTACCTTGTATACCACAGACTGTCACTGTTCTTGTTGAGATTTAGATTTTCTTGAATAAATGTTTCTTCATTTACTCTATGTCCTTAGGTAGATTTCCAGAGGACTTAAATGTTTTCCAAAAATAATTGTCACCATTTAAGTGGTTGTTTTCCTGTGGAAAGTGTTCACCAAACTCCTCATTACAGCTTTCCAGGAGTCCTGCCTGTCCATAGGCTATTTATTACATATAAGGAAGGGTTATTCAGAGGGTGGAAACAAAATCCCAGAGAGTGGAGCCAAGCCATAATAATATTATGGTTATTATTAATAACCATAATAAAGATAATGGATCATTATTCCCAAAGAGCCATACTGGGTCCTAGTTGCAGAACCATTGATTTGCCTGCCTGGATTTCATAATTGCTATGAATTGCTATATGTCTCCTATCCCCCTCCTTTGAGAATGGAGTGTGTGTTGTGGTTATCCTATCTCTAGCTCATCATTATAGAGGGTGTGTGGGGTAATACAACTTGTTATGTTATTTCATAGGTCTTCAGATTTAGAGGATTTGTATTCAAGGAACTTCACTTGAAGAGCCTGTTCCCATCTAGACCTGATGTAGCTGATCAGATCCTGGTTCTCAAGCCTGAATCTGATGTAAAAATAGGATTAGATTTCTGGGTGCCTTGGGTGGGGTGAGTATAATTTTCATGTGTTAGAAATATAAATAATTTATGGTTGGAGGGGACTGTGGTAGATTACAAGCAGCTGCAAATTTCCTGGACTGACTTTAGTGACTTGCTGGGCTGATAGAATGCAATGGATTTGTTGTCCTAGGATTTTAGTGGTAAGATCAGAATAAACCTTGATTTTCTGCCTGGGACCTGTTGAAACCCATCCATCATGCTCTGAAGAAGTCTAAGCAGACCCACTGAGAGGCAACCACATAGAAGAACTGAGATCTCCAGCTGACAGCCCTATCTGAGCTCCCAGGTGACTCCCAATTTGCCAGCAATGAGAATGAGACATTTTGGAAGTAGATACTACAGTTCAAGTAGAAACATCTCATATAATGCTGTGTACAACAAAGATGAGCCAACCCCATTCAAATTGCAGATTCATGAGCAAAAATAATTGATATTTATTATTTTAACCCATTAAGTTTTAGGGTGGTTTTTTATGCAACATTAATAACCATAACATTTTTTTTAACCCAGAAATTTCACATCAGATAAACTCTTGCATTTTTGTGGATAAAAAATGTATATGTTGATTTTTATTGCAGAACTCTATACAAAGGTGGAAAAGTTAAAACAGTATGCTATCCTTCAGTTGGAGAATGGCTAAATAAACTGGCTTATGCCCCAGCGGCTAAAATGAATGAACTAAATCTATCTGAACTATATGCATAATCCCCAAAATCATCTTAAATGATAACAGCAATTTGCAAGAGGATACATGCAATAGATTCATTTATATATTCAAGAATATACAAAACAAAACTATGCATTATTTGTGGACATACATTTTACAGCAAATATATAAAACCAAGCAGATCAATAATAAACATCTACTTCAGGAAAACATTTCTCTCTGGAGAGAGGGGATGGAAGGGAAGGGATGGATGTTTTCTCTCTTTTTTTTTGCTTTTTTAAGAGCTCTGTGAGAAGTAAGACAAAGTGTTTACATCTTTTTATCTTAGTGGTTGGCACAAAGGTGTCTGCTATATTAATTTCTGTAATTTGTATGCTTGAATTCATTCATATTTTACAATTTTTAATTAAAAAAAGGAAAAGAGAGGGAAGTCTTGGATTTGCATGCAATAGCTATAATATACAACTTCCTTTTTTTTTCTGCTGGCATAATCAATAAATCAACAATACAGATTTTTAAATCAGCTTTACTGGAGTATTATTTATATACAACAACATGTACCCTTTAAAACTGCCCAGTTCAATGAGCTTTGACAAATATATACACCATGACCCTATCACCACAATCAAGATATAGAACATTCCCATCGCTCCAAAAGTTCCCTCATGCCCCTTTGTAGTAAATCCCACCAATACTGGGCTCAGAAACCACTGATCTGTTTTATGTCATTATAGATTAGCTTTAACTTTTATAAAGTTTGATATAAATGAAATCATATACTAGGTTCACTTTTATATTTGGCTTTTTTTTTGTTCAGCATAAGGTTTTTGAGATTCACGTAAGTTAATAAGTGTATGTTTATTTTGCTGAGTAAGATTTTCTTGCTGGATACCATCCTATTTGTTTATTTATTCACCTGCTGTTGGACATTGGGTTGCTTCTTCTTTTAGGCCATTATGACTGAAGCTATTATAAACATTCATATTCAAGTCTTTTTGGGAAGATAGAGTTTTTGTTTCTTTTGGATAAATACCCAGGAATTTCTGGCACATATGTTAAGTGTATATTTAACTTTGCCAGAAGCTTCCAAAATGTTTTCCAAGGTGCTTGAGTATTTTATATGCATACCAGCAATATATGAGAGTTCCAGTTGATACATTCCTTATCAATTCTTGCTATTATTACTCTTTTTAATTTTAGTCATTCATGTGGGTGAGTTGTGGTATCTGTGGCGGTTTAATTTGCATTTTGCTGATGACTAATGATAGCATATGCCTTTTTCACATGATCACTGAACATTTCTATATTATTTTGTGAACTGTTTGTTCAAATTTGCTGCCCACTTAAAAATTAGCTTGTTTGATTTCTTATTATTGAGTTACAAGTGTTCTTTATATATTCTGGATACAATTTCCATGTCAAGTATTTGAATTTTGAATATTTTCTCACCAACTGATCAATTTGTTTTCTGTAATATTTCTTGTTTTCTATGTATATGTGTGTCTTAAGAAATCTTTGCCCATCCCCAAATCATAAAGATTTGCTTTTACATTTTCTTCTAGAAGTTTTACGGTTATTACTGTTATTTTTCTTTATACTTTCAAAGCTCTTAGGAACTCTTGAATTAGAAAAATAAAGACAATGAGATTATCTACCAGGTTCTAAAAGTATGCATGAATTTAACCACTCATGTCTCCCATTTAAAAAGCAAAACAAAATAAAACCTTAAATCACATTGCTGTTAAGCCTTCTTGTAGTAAGGAATATGTCCAGGCTAAACTAGAGAACAAAAACCTGAAATTCTGAGCATGAAAATAATCTATTGATTAGAATTAGGTCATTGAAGCATTAGGCCTTATGAACATAGAACTAACACAGCTCATGGAGTAGGAATAAAATCTTCTACTTCATTTCAAATTTCTTGGGGACAGAGTTCATGCATTCTGTATTATATCCTCTCTCCAAAGCATCTACATGTCATTGATGTCAGTTAACTTGAATGGGACACTAGAGACTTTGTGTACACTCAATTTTGCAGGTTATCATTAGTTATGTGACTTTCAAAAACATTCTTAGGCACAAGAAATAGCACAGCCTGTAATGAGAATCTTTGACAATCAAAGAAAAAAAAAGACCGTTAAATATAATCTTACAAATAGGCAGGAAAAAATACACACTTTTGCCAAAGGACTGCTTTACACATCAAGAAAAATGTCACACTGAGGTTTTCTTTTTATAAGGTTAGAAGATTAACTTTTAATTGATACTTAGGTTGTTTTGTGGTATTAAAAATTGGAGAAAAAGAAAACTGATTTAACTTAAATGAAATTTAGGGAAGAAATGCAGGACGAGTAACATGGAATAATAGCTACATTTCTTTGGCTAATTCATTAAGAAATGCCAATTAAACACTTCCAGTCAAATTTTATTTTGAAAAAAAGAGCAGCAGGTCAACATTACAATTCAAGAATCTAATCTAAATATGCATTGACAATGAAGTACATCTGAGTATATCATCTACAAGGTTTCCAAAAAAAAACATTAAATATATCATCTCCAAATACCCAAATATGTCATTTCTGTAGACTTTGCATTGAGTGGAATCATAAACAAACAACTGAAGATTTATTGTTATGAAAACAAATCTGTAGTACAGTAGTATGAATCTTGGGTGTTAAACATAATCAATTGAATAAAGTTAAGAAGTTGAGAATTTAATAAATTTTTTGAGTGTTGAACTCTACAAGCCAGTTAACCGAAGAGAAAATGAGATATCTAACTTGTTTAGTTGAGATCAGACATTATGTTGAACTTTTATTTTTTAGAAGGCCATAAAAATTATGATTCCAATGGCCCACAAACCAAATAAAAATTTTAAGAAAACCGTAGAAAGAACTTAAGGCTATTCTCAAAGAGCTATTTTTTCCAGCTCGATTTCAGCAACCAAAAGAGAAAAAAAGCACCCATGACTGTCATAGATGAAAACAAAAGGAATGTTATTGTAATCATTATTTTTCCCCTCTGAGGTATAAAATCTATATAGAAATTTGATACTATACTATAACAAATTGTATTTCTCATAGTTCTGATTTAATTTTCTTTAAGCTCTGTTTAATATAGTTTTAAAAATTGTAAAAAAATGTTGTTTTCATTATTTTGAATCTGATTTCTGTTCTTTTTCATTAATTTATTTATTTTATGTATGCTGTATGGCAGGGGTCACATTTCATTCTTTATTCCACATGACTATCCTGTTATCACAGCACCATTTGTTGAATTTTTGTTGTTGTTTTCATTGTTTTGTTGTTGTTGTTTTGGGGAGTGCATGGACTGGGAATGGAACCCAGGCCTCTTGCATGGCAGGCGAGAATTTTACCACTGAACTACCCTTGCACAACATTTTTCATTTTTTTATATCAGTATTAATATACTAGCTACTAGTTCTAATCAGGAAAAAAATCTTAGAAATCTCTTCATCGTGATAGCACATTTAAGAAATTATTGATGTGGAAGCAAACCATAAAAAGTGCAGCTCTCCAGAAAGTACATTTTGTTAATTGTTTCATTTTCTGAATATTATTTACAATTATTCTCGATGAAAGACTCTTTCAATCTTGTAACATCAGCGTGCAGTCTCACTAGCATGTAGTTTCACATCCTCGGACAGGAAGGCTGGTTCACAGCTAGTGAAAAGCTACAGGAGTCTAAATTTTAATGGCTGATCAACCTTACATCCCACAGAACAGGAAAGCACTTTTCCTTTTTTGCTGCCTAACGATGTGGCAGAAATGTATACTGAGGTAGCTAGTCAATCCTTATTTTATTCTTTTTTTTTTTTTTTTTTTTTTTTTTTTTTTTTTTTTTTGTAAATTTGGCCTCAGAATATTTCTGGAAGGGTGACGTTTCTAAGAAGCCACTGCTGGGACCTGCTTCCGTTGGAGTCTCTAATGCTGGGCGCCTGGCTGTCCTCTTCCATGGCTTTATCCAGGCACTGATTACTGTTCCCATGCTGCAGGGTTAATTTCACTGGGTCATACTCCCACAGTTGGTTGACTTCTAGTTGGTGGCATTTGAGCATTGTGACTGGACCATTAAGTTTGGAAACATCCAAGCAAAGGTCATCTGTTCTAATTTCTCTGTTGGCAGTATAAGAAAAAACCTGATTGCCTCCCATACCATGACAGTTAAATATTCCAACTTTTTCATTCTCTTTTCTATCCGTGTTATCCAGACACTGATTTGTTTCCATATTATGCATCTCTCTCAAAGAGAATCAGGATAAATATTCTCCAGGAATCAAGAGAAAGGTTTGCATTGTAACACTTGCCTTAGACCAAGTCTTGATCATATATGTCCATAATATACCTTTGTAACACGAGAGGAAATTATGTAGAAGAAATTCTTAAATTCATCCATCCAAACTTCGGCAAGTCGTCTGTTATTTTTATTGATAATCTGCCCTGTGCTCCCTGGAAATGTGTAAGGTGTAGCTTTATGAAATACGCGTCCAACATGTGACCATGTAACAATTTCCAAAGTACACTGCCAAATCCTAAAGGAAATTTCTAGGTTTTCTCCTCCCCAAATATCCATTCCAGCATCATATGTTCCAATTTCCTGAAAGTAATCTCTGACTATTTAAAAAAGGCCTCCTGCCATTGCTGGTATTCTGACAGGAAGAGTCAGATGACCTTTCCTTCTGTCCATCTCTCCTTGGGGACCAGGATACCAGCAAAAATTGAGCTTCCAGTTGATTCCACCACAGGTCATATCAGAGGCTGTTATGTACTGAAAAGGATCATTGCTGATCACATCCATGATAGGACATACCAGTATTCTCCTGTTATGTTTGTTCCTGGCTAAGAGAGGCTCTAGCCATCCCATTATATGCTCACAATGAGCATCTAAGAAAGTTATCACTTGACCTTTAGAAACAGTAGCACCTTTTAATCTAGCTCTGATCAATACCGAATGTTGTTCCATTCAAATTACATGACCTGGTCCTTTTAATTTCCTCACATAACTCTCTGGAGGTCTTTTCAGAAAGTCTCTTTCACTGACATCATCTACCAGAACGATTTCTTCTAGCATGTGTCTTGGTGAGTGATTAATGACACTAAGAACAGTTCGCAGAAGTGTACTCCAAGCTGTTTTGTTGAAAACAATCACCACACTTGTCGTTTAGGAAGATTATCCGGACACCCCTTTGTTTTACACCCTACTGACCTAACATCTGGTAAACATCTGTTGAGTACAAACATCTCACTTGCCATTCAATTGAACTGGTGGATTTTAAACATCTCTTTAATCTTTACTGATCGTCTTTTGGAATGACAACTACTGTCTCCATTTCTCCAGGACCTTCCTGAGGCTCTAGAACATCCCCAGCGGGAAGTCCCCTTCCTCTTTTCTTCAAGACATTTGTTGTACTCACTGAAGTAAAACAGCAGGAACATATCCAAGGGTACCCAAATCAAGGAGGTAGTTAGGACCACCTTGCAATAGGCAAATTTTCTTATGTTACTTTAAGTCAAATGCAAAATTTTTAAATATATATATATACATACATAAATATAAAAATGTCATGAAAATTATTCCAATCCAGTTTCATCAGAAAATACGTTCATATAACCTCAGTCAGCATGTGGCGGTGGCAGGGTCCCACGGGTGCTAGTCTCAGCCGCCAGCCACTGTGCCGCCTCCTCGGCCACTATTATTTTTATTTTTAAGACTGATCATTTTGAGTTAATTTTTGTGTATGGCGTGAGGCAAGGGGTGAGATTCATTTTCCAGATATGGACAGGCAATTGTTCTAGTGCTTGTTTAGACTGTGATTAGAGTTTATGCTACTTCTTGGCTTCTTGGTATGTAAAAAAATAAATAGAAATGTTATTAATTTAAGCTAAAAACTGTAGTTTCATTTAGTAATTCCCAGGACCATCCCCTGTTTTCACTCTAACACTTCCACTTAGAAGAGCAGTACAAGGGACAGAAGAAATCACCTGTCTATGTGAGGCAAGGTTTGCCACTACATACCTATACACACATATACATATATGTATGCACACATATACATATACCTCTAAAAATATATATTTACTATATTACATATAATATGTGTGTGTGTGTGTGTGTGTGTGTGTGTATACATATATCTTCTTCTCTACTCCCATAAGATCCAGATTCTTCTGTCTGGCTCTCAAGCCCCATATCTTCTATATAATCTTCCCAAAAGTGTCCTATGTACATATACACACACATAGAGAAAGAGAGAGACAGACACGCAGACAGATTCCTGTTTACCTGAAAGCAATGGCATCCAGCATCATCACAGTTACAGAGCAACCAGTGACAAGGTTAGTTTAAGTACAAAGATTCTAACCTTTTTCTATTCTTTCACCTCTGACACATTTTACCCTGCTAACTCCAGCACCAGATCCACAATCTAAGACTTCTTAGTGTCTCATGCTTGGTGCTTTGTGACCATCTTCCCGGATGTTTCTCTACTAAGTCCATCCTACTAGACTACTTTTCTCGCAATGTTACTTTCCCTATGTCATTCCTAAACTCAGACCTTCATGGTGCCTTCTTCTCTACTCCCATCAGATCCAGATTCTTCTGTCTGGCTCTCAAGCCCCACATCTTCTATCTAACCTTCTTCCTAAGAGTCTAGTGTCCTCATTTTTCTATAGCCCAAATACCCTTAAAGAGAGGGATAAAAAGATCAAAGGTGATGGTGGAGTTATACAGAGAAGGGAGGGTTTAACAAATGAATATGATTGCTGAATCATTAAATTGATATGTCTTTAGTCTCCAGTATCTTAGAGCAGCTAGAAGTAAAACCCTAAAATTGTGGAATTGTAATATGACAAACTGAAAAATGTTCTACAATTAATTGCACTGTGCTTGAAATTTACTGGTTTTTTATATATATGTTATTTTTCACAAAAGAGAAACAAAAATATTGACAAAATCCCTTGAGGTATGGGAAAAAATATATAGAACTATTAAAATTTACCATCAGGGAATCCCCTGATACTTTGTCAAACATTAGGAACACCCAAATCAATAGGCCATGCCCTTGATCTTGAGGCTTACTCTACGAAGCTTATGTATGTAGTGGAGAAGCTTAGCCTACCTATAGGTATGCCTAACAATTACTTCCAGAGGACCTCTTCTGTTGCTCAGAAGTGGCCTCTCTCTCTCTTAAGCCCAACTCTGCAAGTGAAATCATTGCCCTTGCCACTATGTGGGACATGACGTCCAGGGGTGAAAGCCTCCCTGGCAGCATGGGAGATGACTCCCAGGGATGAGTCTGGCCCTCGTACCATGGGATCAACAATTCCATCCTGACCAAAAGGGGGGAAAGAAGTGTAACTAATAAAGTATCAGTGGTTGAGAGAGTTCAAATAGAGTCAAGAGGCTACTCTGGAGGTCAGTTTTATGCAAGCTTCAGTTAGACATTGCTGCTTATCATAACTTGTCAACCCCTAACCAAAACCATTCCCACCAATCTTAAAGAACACTTAGGGTGATATGTAAGATTCTACAAAGGCTCCATGCACTACGGTAACTTTCCAGAGACCCACAACCTCCATATGGGTCCCTGGGCTGGATAAGTCCTGAAACCTAGAGGGCCCAGTCTCTTTAGAACATCAGCTAGCTCCATCTCCCTACCCCGTATTAGTGACAGACCCTTCCAACATGAAAAAGTTAGAATGGCCATAGCCCAAACACCCCTAAAGAGTGGGATGGAAAGATCAAAGATGATCGTGGAGTTTTACAGAGAAGATAAGGTTTAACAAATTAATATGAATTGCTGAATCATTAAATTGATATCTCCTTTAGTCTCCAGTATCTTAGAGCAGCTAGAAGTAAAAACCTAAAATTCTGAAATTGTAACCCATGTCAAACTCTGAAATCTGTTCTACAACTGATTGTGGTGCTATGCTTTGAAATTTATTGCTTTTTTGTATATATGTTATTTTTCACAAAAAAGAAAAAAAGTCAATTGTGGTGGTAAAAAAAAAAATATGTGTTCCTTCTAGCCTCCTATATTCTGGAGCAGCTAGAAGGAAAAATCTGAGAGGATCATATCGTAGCCCATGACAAACTTTGGGATGTTTCCTGTAACTACTTGTTGAAGAGTGCTTTGAAAACAATTGCTTTTTTCTTTCTTTGCTTTGTATATATATATACATAGCAAAAATATATATGTTATATTATACAATTTAAAAAGTTAAAAAAATATGCTTTTTACTTTAGAATTATATTTCCTTTTCAGTTATTGGAGTTGGTGCCTTTGTTCTCCCGGAAGGAAAAAATGACTTCTATGGAAGGACTGCTATGACAGCTCCACCTCTAATTTCTTGATTCTCTCCACAGGTTTGGAGGTAGATGGAAAGCTAATATTCCCTAAACCTAGGCCAGACATGGACTAGGAAGTCAGAGAAATATGGCTAGAGAGTGAATATTCTCTCTCTCAGACATCAGCAAAAGGCAAACAACTGGTCGCATAATTTTACCCTTGCTTGCCCTGGCAAAGACAGAGATCACTCTCTTCAAAGGACTTTTTGCTTACCACAGTGGCTGAGGTTTCCTAGCTTTAACAAAGGGAAGGGAGAAACTTAATTGGGAAAATGTTTTTTTTTTAATGTTATTTATAAAGTGCACATAGAATATACATGAGGGGAAAAGTATGCAAGGAAACACAATTCTACTACCCTTTTTATATTGCCATTGTCAATGAAGGAGGCTCTTCCTGCATTCCTTTTTTTTTTTTTTTTAATTTGCATATGGGCAGGAGGCACCAGGGATCAAACTCCAGACCTCCAGCACGGCAGGTTGGAGCTCTGCCTGCTGAGCCACAGCAGCTGCCCTCTTCTTGCATTCTTAGTTCCCAGTTGGGCTATTAAGAATAGTACAGTCCAGGTGTCCCCCTCACCTCCCTATGGAACTCGGAAGAGTTGTGTTTAGCTCTGCGTACTTTGCTCCCCCACATACACAATATCTTTGTCTCTATCTTTCCCTGTCCTTGTTCATAAACAGTTTGATGTCATCAGTGATTTAATCTGCTCTGGCCAGTCCCACAGGAGGACTGATCTTTGGCTTGGATTTTGCTGATGAGGAATTTTGACTGTTAGATAACCTAACAGGTTGTGACTGAGGGACCAAGAATCACTGGTGATTTTCAATAATCATTACAACAAACTCTCAACAGCATTGAATTTAGTTTTTACATATGTGGAGTCCCACCTTGTGAAGAAGCCAAAAAGGCTGTAAATACTGCTTTCAAATGAAAGTGATGATTAGCATTTGACTCTCATCCACTTTGTGTTGCTCTGTGGATTACTTCAATTTTATTTCTGGTTCTTCAGAAAACCAGTTGAAAAAATAACAATCCTTTATGAGTGTGCTGGTTTGAAAGGATGTATGTACCACAGAAAAGCCATGTTTTAATCTTAATCCCATTTTGTAAAGGCAGTCATTTCTTCTAATCCCTATTCAGTACTGTTTGTTTTGAAACTATAATTAGATCATCTCCCTGGAGATGTAATTCAATCAAGAGTGGTTGTTAAGTGGAGTAGATGGAGATGTGTCTCCACCCATTCAGGTGGGCCTTGATTAGTTTACTGAAATTCTATAAAAGAGAATGACATTGAGAGAAAACCAAGAAATTCAGAGAGAGCACAAAATGCTGCAGCACCACGAAGCAGAGAGTCCACCAGCCAGCGCTTTGGAGATGAAGAAGGAAAATGCCTCCCAGCGAGCTTCATGAAACAGGAAGCCAGGAGAGAAAGCTAGCAGATGACATCGTGTTCACCATGTGCCCTTCCAGCTGAGAGAGAAGGCCTGACTGTGTTCGCCATGTGCCTTCTCACTTGACAGAGAAACACTAAACTTCATCGGCCTTCTTGAACCAAGGTATCTTTCCCTGGATGCCTTTGATTGGACATTTCTGTCGACATGTTTTAATTGGAACATTTTCTCAGCCTTAGAACTGTAAACTAGCAATTTATTAAATTCCCCTTTGTAAAAGTCATTCTGTTTCTGGTATATTGCATTCTGGCAGCTAGCAAACTAGAACAATGAGCAATTTCAGAATTTCTAACACTTTTGCAATCTTCTGCTTTAATTTGTTTTCTATTGGTACATGTTCAAGTGTAGTGGAAAGAAAGGGCCCTGAACTGGGAGTGGGAGACAGAAATTCTAGCTCTGCCACCCTCTCATTCTGAGACTTTGCTCCTCTCTGGGCCTCAGTTTCCTCATCTGTAAAAAGAGGGCCTTGGACTCCATGGTCTTGAAGGCCCCCTCCAGCTTTGAAGTGTTGATTTTCAAATCAGATATGCAGACACTATTTTGGTGGATTTTTGTTTGTTTGTTTACAAAAAAAATGGAATTTGTATCATTGGTATTCGAAGATTGTATTCCTTCTTTCTCTGTCTCACTGATAAGCCTCAGAGTTGGGATTTCAAAATTAGAATTTCCTCCAGGCTGAAGCTATAATGGATAGAACCATCACAGGAGTACTATTAGAGTCAATATTCTTAACTGTGGATATCTAGAAAAGCAAATCACGTTTGAAAACTTTTGCTGTTTCTTTGAGGGTCCTTCATCCAGAGGTATTTATATAATTAATGTGTCTTAATGGTAAGGAAAACAAAATGTAATGAGTGAAGAGAAATAAAATCCCCTCCTTTTGTCTTTGCTGGGACCTGTCTTTGTGACTGTTTCCTAGCTTAAACCACCTGTGTTTTAGTGCTTATGGAGACCAGCCTATATAGCAACACTCACTCCTTGTTAATAGGGCCTACTGACAACACTTCTGCCTCCTGTCAGGGCTAATTTTTAAACATACTTCTGTGGGATCCGTCAAGTTTAATAGCTGAAAATCAAGTTAATTAAGAAACTCCCTAAGTATTTCATAGGGAGGTAATTTTTCAAGGCCAGGCTTGGGCACAGAATCTGGTAAAAATGAATCCAGATATGGATCAAATAAGTACCAGGGACCTTATTGCCAGAAATCTGGGAAGAAGGAGGGAGTCAAATAGACTCAGCTACTGAATAGGATGCCCCAAATGATTGTGTGTTTCTTTAATTTGGCAAAAAATTCCTGGTGATCTAGTGTACTCCTCTAAAATCTGCATAGGAACTTAATATACTGGCATATGCATAAAAGCAGCTCAAGAGTGGTGAGAGGTATTTATTTTCATTTTTTTTCAGGTAAGGCTCTGCTGCTTTCCATGCAGATTGGGCAAAGACTTTGGCAAGACAACCCTTAAAATGGCTTTCCTCCTATATTTCTGCCTGCTCCTTCTCTTTCTCCTTCACAGTTTCCTATTTATCTCTCCAATTTGTTAATATTGGGATGCCCCAAGGCTTAGCCTTTGGACTTCTTTTCTTCTCTAGCTACACACACACTCCCTTTGTGATTTCATCCCAAATTGTTTTAAAATTTCATCCATAGGCTAACAGTTACCAAATATATCTCCAGCATGGACTGATCCTTGGACTTCTAGACTTATATATACAACTGCATATTTGACAATGAATGTAGACTTGGAATAGAGCTCGCAAACTTAACATGTCAAATACTGAATTCCTTATCTTCCCCCTTCAAACCTACTCATCCCACAGTCTTCCACATTTTAATGAATGATGCTCCATCCTTCCAGTTGCTCAAGATAAAAACCATGAAGTCATCCTTGAATCCTTTCTTTCTCTCATACCTCACAACCATTTTCCTGGAAATCCTGTTGGCTCCATCTTCAAAATATATCCAGCATTTGACCAATTTTGGCCTCCGCTACTATCTCCTGAAGCTACAATCAACTCTCTCTCCTGGATTATTGCAATATCCTCCTTGCTAGTGTCCCTGTTCTCTCCCTTCCCCTCTACAGTGTATTCTCAATGCAGTTTGTAGAGTGATTCTTTTTAGTGAGTAGGACAGATCATGTTATTTCTCTATTCAACATGCCCCCAATGCTCCTCATCTCCTTTGAGTAGAAGCCAAGGACTGATACAGTCTATAAGACCCAACTTCATCCACCCCTTTCCCTTCAGTTAACTCTCTCAACTCATCTCTTACTACTGTCCCTGTCAATCACCCTGGTCCAATGATTCTGCCCTCCTATACGATCTTCAAACATACCAGGTATACTCTTGTCTCAGAGCCTTTGCATTTGCTGTTCCCTCCACAAGATTGCCTTTCCCTATCAGCATGGCTCATTCCCTCATTTTCTTCAGGTTTCTTCCCTGCTTTAGGTTTTGTCATAGCACTTATCACTATCTAACATATTACATATATGTGTATGTTGATTTAGATTACTGTCTTCCCCAAGCACTAGAATGCAAAGTCCATAGGAAGAGTGATTTTTTTCTGTTTTATTCACTGCTGTATTTCTTTTTTTTAACGTTTTTTATTGTATAATATAATACATATGCAAAGCAAAGAGAGAAAAAAGCAATAAAAGCACTCTTCAACAAGTAGTCATAGGATAGATCCCAGAGTTTGTCATGGGCTACCATACCATCCTCTCAGATTTTACCTTCTAGCTACTCCAGAATATATGAGTCTAGAAGGCATAAATATTTTTTATCATCATAATCAACCTTTTTTCTCTTTTTTGTGAAAAATAACATATATACAAAAAAGCAAATAAACTCCAAAGTACAGCACCACAATTAGCTGTAGAACAGATTTCAGAGTTTGGTACGAGTTACAATTCCACAATTTTAGGTTTTTACTTCTAGCTGCTCTAAGATACTGGAGACTGAAAGAAATACCAATTTAATGATTCAGCAGTCATATCCATTTTTTAAGACCTAACTTCTCTGTATAACTCCACCACCACCTTTGATCTTTCTATACCACTCTTTAGGGGTATTTGGGCTACGGCCATTCTAACTTTTACATGGTGGAAGTGACTGTCAATAATATGGAGTAGGGAGATGGAACTAGCTGATATTCTGGAGAGGTTGAGGACTTATCCAGTCCAGGGACCCATCTGGAGGTTGTAGATTTCTGGAAAGTTATCCTAGTGCATGGAACCTTTGTAGAATCTTATATATTACCCTAGGTGTTCTTTAGGATTGGCTGGAATGGTTTTGGTTGGGGTTTGGCAAGTTATGATAGGTAGAATGTCTAACTAAAGCTTGCATAACAGTGACCTCCAGAGTGGCCACTTGACTCCATTTGAACTCCCCCAGCCACTGATACTTTATTAGTAACACTTTTTTTCCCACTTTTGGTCAGGATGGAATTGTTGATCCCATAGTGCCAGGCCGACTCATCCCTGGGAGTCATCTCCCACGCTGCCAGGGAGATTTTCACCTCTGATGTCATCTCCCATGTAGTAGGGAGGGCAATGATTTCACTTGCAGAGTTGGGCTTAGAGGGACTGAGGCCACATCTGAGCAACAAAAGAGGTCCTCCAAAAGTCACTCTTAGGCATACCTATAGGTAGGCTAAGCTTCTCCGCTACCTACACAAGCTTCACAAGAGTAAGTCTCAACATCAAGGGCTTGGCCTATTGATTTGGGTGTCCCTAATGTTTGACACAGTATCAGGGGATTCCCAAATCTTTGTTCAATGTATGATTTACCCTCATGGTAAAGTTTAATAGTTCCATATTTTTTCTCCCATCCTTCAAGGGACTTTGCCAATACTTTTTGATTATCTGCTTAATATATTCTAGGATGCATCCAGGCTTTACATTAACTATACAGGATTAAAGGCCCTCATTCTTATTCTGGGTTCCCAGTGTTTCAAGTGTTCAAATGAGCTATCCAGACTGGTTGAGTTAGATTATGTACTACAGAAAATTTAGGTCCAGACAAAATTAAACTTTCTTCCTTTGGTCTCAAAGAATAAGTGCGGTTTTAAAATATAGACAATGTCTTCCTTATCCCATGTTTTAAATTACTTTGATCCTGACCTGATCAGTTTCATTCTTATCTCTAAATAGCAGGTTATAGATATATAAAATAGCCTTTCAAAATCCAGAAATAATAATTACCACTCTGGACTAAATGTGTCTGCTATATGAGCTTATAATCTAGGCCCCTGTTTTCTTATAAGCATTTTCTAAAGGAGACCATACAATTGTTCTTTCATTTCTGACTTATTTTGCCTCACCAAATGTCCCACACGTTCATTCACATCATTACATGTCTTACAACTTTGTTCCTTTTTGTAGCAGTGCAATATTTGATCATATGTATACACCATTATTCACCAATCTACTTCTCAGTCAGTGCATCCTTCAGCCACCTCCATTCATTAGGCATCATGTATAATGCCCAAAGTCCACAGTCCATCAACACTCTCAATTTTAGATCATTTCATTGTTCCCAGGAGAGAGATAACCAATAGACACACCCTCACCAAATAGAAAATCTAAACCTCCTTAACTCTTGTCCCTCCCCATATTATTTACCCTTGCTGTTGTTATGATACTGCTGATGTTTTCCTGTTAAAATACAGCCCATAATATGCAGCCCCAGTTTTCCCCTGTACCCTGAACTTAAACACTCTTTGTACACAAATCATATCTTTGAAGTAGTTCTTGCAAGAACTCATTTATATTTCTAGTGTTAATCAGTGGGATACATGGATCTATACAACATCTTTCAATTTTGATCAAGTTCAATATTGTAATATTATTATAGGCCCACTAGAGAACCACCTTCACTTTTGTCTATTCCCTTACATTTGAGTTCAACCACATTAGCTATCCGTTCACCCATCTCTAGCTTCTATGCATCTCTAAGTCCCCTACATTGTGTATTATAAGCCTCTGATTTTACTTTTACCATGGTCATAAAAGTGGAGTCATACAGTATCTATCCTTTTGTGTCTGGCTAATTTCACTCAGCATTATGTCCTCAAGGCTCATCCATCTTGACATGCGCTTCAGGATGTTTTGTCTTACTGCTGCATAATATTGCATCGTATGTATATACCACATTTGTTAATCCACTCATCTGTTGATGGGTATTTGGATTGTTTCCATCATTTGCAACTGTGAATTATGCTGCTATAAACATCGGTGTGCATATGTCTGTTTTTGTCACTGCTTTCAGTTCTTCTGGGTATATACCAAGTAGTGCTATTGCTGGGTCATAGGGCAACTCAATATTTAGTTTCCTAAGGAACCGCCAAACTGTCTTCCATAGCAGCTGTAACATTATACATTCCTACCAGCAGTGTGTAAGTATCCCAGTTTTTCCATGTCCTCTCCAACATTTATAGTTTCCTGTTTATTTAATAGCAGCCATTCTTATTAGGTGTGAGGTGGTATCTCATTGTAGTCCTGATCTGATTTCCCTTATAGCTAATGAAAATGAGCATCTCTGCATGTGCTTTTGAGCCATCTGTATTTACTCTTAAGAAAAATGCCTATTCATATGTTTAGCTCATTTTATAATTGGGTTGTTTGTTCTTTTGTTGTGGAGTTGTATGATTTCTTTATGTATACAGGATATCAAACCTTTGTCCAATGTGTGATTTCCAAATATTTTCTCCCATTGAATTGGCTGCTTCTTTACCTTTTTGACAAAGTCTTTTGAGGTGCAGAAGCATTGATTTTGAGGAGTCCCCATTTATCTATTTTTTCTTTTGTTGCTTGTGCTTTGGGTGTAAAGTTTAGGAAGCTACCTTGAATTACTAGGTCATAAAGATGTTCCCTACATTTTCTTCTAGAAGCTTTATGATGCTAGTTCTTATATTTAGGTATTTGATCCACTTTGAGTTAATTTTTGCTTAGGGTGTAAGGTAAGGGTCTCCTTTCATTCTTTGGGCTATTGATATCCAGTTCTCCGATGCCCATTTATTGAAAAGGCCATTTTGTCTCAGTTCAGTGGATTTGGGGGCCTTGTCGAAAATCTGTTGACCATAGATTTGGTGGTTTATTTCTGCATGCTCAATTCAATTCCATTGGTCAATACTTCTATTTTGGTGCCAGTATCATGCTGCTTTGACCACTGTGGCTTCCTAATAAGTTTTAAAGTCAGGAAGTATTAAGCCTCCTGCTTCATTCTTCTTTTTAGGATGCTTTTAGTTATTTGGGTCTGTTTCCCTTCAAGATGAGTTTAGTTACTAGTTTTTCCAAGTCTTCAAAGTAGGTTGTGGATTGGTATTACATTGAATCTGTAGATCACTTTGGAAAGAATTGATATCTTAACTATATTTAGCCTTCCTATCCATGAGCAGGGAATGTCTTTCCATTTACTTAGATCTTATTTGATTTATATTCACTGTTGTATTTCTACTGGCTAAATATGGTAGGCACTAAGAAGTGCTCAATTTGTTGAATGAATTAATGAAGGCATTATCCAAGTCTAGGTGACCAGTTTCGGGGGGCTAGGCCTCAAAGAGGAAAGGTCATTCTGATTTGTAGTAATGTAGGACCAAGGGCACCCTTAACCTAGAGGCTGTATGTTTATCAGGATCTTCTTAGATCATAAAATGGAATTGAAGACATAATGTTTTCATTAGTCAATTTGTAATAATGGAGGAACTTGAAATAGTAGCACCTAGTGGCATTCCAATCCAGTTGCTTTCAGTTAGGAAGGTGTGGGTGACAGCTTACATAATATTTGTTCTTATAATGGCTGTCTAATCCTCCCTTCCCACTTCCCCTCCTTAACCTTCTTTTATAACCAGTAGGAGAAATTATGGAAGAAATTATCTAGCATGTGAATCAACCTCTGTACTCTTTGTAATTACTATTATTTTTTTAATACTTTCACTTCTGTTTACCTGAGAGTTATGATGCATTCAGAGTGCACAGCAACCAGTGACAAATGTAGTTTAAATCTATATTGTCTAATATTTATGTTTTTCACATTTTCTTCATGTTTTTTTCTTGGTAAGGACCTCATTTTTGAAATATTAGCTTACTCTCTTCTTTTAGGACACTAAGGTAGACTGGCTCTAATACTTTGGGATGCCTTCTCCACATGCTTTCCTTTGTGGTCTTTAAAGTATATCTCCTCTTCTGTAAAATCTCTTTTTTTACAGCATTCAGTTTTTTAAATGTAATTTCATTGAGATATATTCACACAACATGCAATCCATTCAAAGTATACAATCAGTGGTTCACAGTATCATCACATAGCTGTGCATTCATAACCATGATCATATTTGGAACATTTGCATTACTCCAGACAAAGAAATAAAAAGAACAAAGGACACCCCAAACATCCCATATCCCTTACCCCTTCCTGTTATTGACCATTAGTATTGCATCTGGCCAATTTTAAGACTTACAAGAGCTAAGACACTGTAGTATTGTCAGATATATATATCAGTGGGATGGAACAAAACATCCAGAAGTAGATCCACACAAACACAGGCAACTGCCTTTATATATATATATATAATTATACAAGCACTATCAAAGATCAGGGCTACTGGGTTATAGTTCAACAATGTCAGGTATTTCCTTCTGCCTATTCTGGTACACTAGAAACTAAAAAGAAATATCTATATAATGAGTCAGTAGTCATAATCATTTGCTAAATCCTAATTTCTCACTTATATCTCTTCCCTCTCATTCAATCTTTCTCTCAATCTTCAGGGATCTCTGGGCAATCGGACCATTTTAACTAGTTCATACTGGAAAGGGGTGTTGACCATATGGAGTAGGGGAATGAGCCTGGTTGATGTTCTTGGAAAGATGGGTGCCTCTAGGTTTGGGGGCTTATCTGGTATAGGATTAATCTGGAGACCTTGTTTCTGAAAATGTAAGCTTACTAACAAAAACTTTTATAAAGGCTTAGATAGATCCCAGCACACTCCCTAGGGTTTTCAAGAATACTAGTATACCTAATAATGGGGTTGCAGGATCATGTGGCAGCCCTATGCTTAGCCTCCTGTGGTGCCACCTCACTGTGTTCTATAGGGGTTGCACTATTCTTTTTTTTTTTTTTAAATACCAAAAAACACCAAACAAATGCAAG
Organism: Myrmecophaga tridactyla; assembly: GCA_004026745.1. Classification (NCBI taxonomy): domain Eukaryota; kingdom Metazoa; phylum Chordata; class Mammalia; order Pilosa; family Myrmecophagidae; genus Myrmecophaga; species Myrmecophaga tridactyla. Next base: position 17,147 of record PVIY010018834.1, on the reverse strand, counting down.
CATTCTTAACTTTTGATCATTCCATTCTACATACATAATCAGTAATTCACAATATCATCACGTAGTTGCATATTCATCATCATGATCATTTCTTGGAACATTTGCATCTATTCAGAAAAAGAAATAAAAAGA
>PVIY010018834.1:0-16915 GCA_004026745.1 Myrmecophaga tridactyla | reverse complement strand
CAATATCATCACGTAGTTGCATATTCATCATCATGATCATTTCTTGGAACATTTGCATCTATTCAGAAAAAGAAATAAAAAGAAAACAGAAAAAAAACTCATACATACCCTACCCCTTACCCCTCCCTTTCATTGATCACTAGCATTTCAATCTAAATTTATTTTAACATCTGTTCCCCCTATTATTCATTTTTATTCCATTTGTTTTACTCATATGTTGAAAAGGTAGATAAAAGGATCATCAGACACAAGGTTTTCACAATCATACAGTCACATTGTGAAAGCTATATCATTATACAATCATCTTCAAGAAACATGGCTACTGGAACACAGCTCTACATTTTCAGGCAGTTCCTTCCAGCCTCTCTGTTATGCCTTAACCAAAAAGGTGATGTCTATTTAATGCGTAAGAATAACCTCCAAGATAACCTCTCAACTCTGTTTGGAATCTCTCAGCCACTGACACTTTATTTTGTCTCATTTCGCTCTCCCTCCTTTCAGTCGAGAAGGTTTTCTCAATCCCTGGTGCTGAGTCTCAGCTCATTCTAGGATTTCTGTCCCACATTGCCAGGAAGGGCCACACCCCTGAGAGTCATGTCCCACGTAGACAGGGGGAGGGCAGTGAGTCTGCTTGTCATGTTGGCTGAGAGAGAGAGAGGCCACATCTGACCAACAAAAGAGGTTCTCTTGGGGGTGACTCTTAGGCCTAATTTTAAGTAGGCTTGATCTATCTTTTGTGGGGTTAAGTTTCATATGAACAAACCCCAAGATTGGGGGCTTAGCCTATAGCTTTGGTTGTCTGCACTGCTTGTGAGAATATCAAGAATTCAACTTGGGGAAGTTGAGTTTTCCCCCATTCTCACTATTCCCTGAAGGGGACTTTGCAAATACTTTTCCACTCACTGATCTAATCACTCTGGGATTCATCGGGGCATCACTCTGGACAAACCAACAAAATCTCAAGTCCTACTCAAGGTTCCATGTACTTATGGTGTTCAGTTAAGCTGTCTACATAAGTTAAATTAGGAAATGCACTAGTCAAAATATAAATTTTATACCAAATAAACATTTTTTGCTTTAGCCTCACACATAAGTTAAAATTTTAAAATATTAATTACCATCTATTTTCAGCACCCTGCAGTAATGACATTCCTTTGTTCTTCCTCATGCAAAAACATTTTTTAAATTTGTACATTTAGTCACTATCATTATACATTCTAGGCATTCCTAGATTATACCATCTTGGTCTTTATTGTCTATCTTTCTTTCTGATTTCATTTGTGGGTGTGCACTATTCTACTCCCTACCAACAGCGAATAAGTATATCTCTCTCCACATATGCTCTAGTACATGTAACCTTCAGTTCACTTTTTAAAGTTTTATTCATACACCATACAACCCATCCTAAGTAAACAACCAGTGGTTCCAAGTATAATCACGTAGTTATGTGTTCACCACCAAAATCTATATGAGGACACTTCCATTTCTTCTGCAAAGAAAGAAGAGAAAAGAAAAAAGGAGAAACAATAAAAACAACAAGAATCCCATACACGTCCCTTGTATCCCCCTCTTATTGACATTTACCTGTGGTATATTGCCTTTGTTAATGAAAGAAGACTGCAATATTTCTGTTAAACATGGACCCTAGTTTGCATTAATTGTATTTTTTCCATATACCATCCCATGTTTAACACCTCACAATAGTGACCTTCAATTGCTCTCCCTCAAGTAAAAACTTTCTTATTTTTGTACATTTAATCACCAACATTGTCCACTCTAGGTTTTGGTATGTTATTCAGTCCCGGTCTTCATCTTCTATTTTTCCTTCTGATGTCATACAGCCTTTTTTTTTTTTTTTATCCTAGCCTTCCTCTTTCAGCCATACTCACATTCAGCTTTGTTCATTATTCTTAAAATATTGTGCAACCATCACATAGCCTTGTGGTATTCATTTCTGGATCTTTACAATCAATCCCGTTAAACATTCTGTACTCCTTCAGTATCAAGTGCCCAAACTTTACCCCTTTCTATATCCTGAGAGCCTGATAACCTGTGTTCTCAACTGTAAAAGTATTTGCAAAGTGCTCTTGGGGCACTGGGGAGAAAGAAGGAAATATTCAACTTTCCCATCTAAGGAATTGCTGATATTCTCACAAGCAGTGAGGACAACTGATTCAAAAGGCTGAGCCCTCGATCTTGGGGTTTGCCACTATGAAACATTCCTGCAAAGGAAATGCTAAGCCTACTTATCATTATGCCTAAGAGTCATCCCCCTAAAACTTCTTTTGTTTCTCAGATATGGCCTCTCTCTCTATGTCAACTCAGCAGGTTAACTCACTGCCCTCCCCCGTACATAGGACATGACTCCCAGGGGTGTAAATCTCCCTGACAATGTGGGACATGACTCCTAGGGATGAGCCAGGACCTGGCATCACGGGATTGTGAAAGCCTTCTTGACCAATAGGGGAAAGAGCTAAATGAGACAAAATAAAGTTTCAGTGGCTAAGAGATTTCAGAGTCGAGAGGTTATCTTGGAGGTTATTCTTATGCATTATACAGATATCCCTTTTCAGTTGATATGTATTGGAGTGGCTAGAGGGAAGTACCTGAAACTGTTAAGCTGTGTTCCAGTAGCCAAGATTCTTGAAGACAATTGTATTACTACATAGCTTTAACAGTGTGACCATGTGATTGTAAAAACCTTGTAGCTGATGCTCCTTTTATTCAGGGTATGGACAGATGAGTAAATAAATAAATAAGGGGGCGGGCCACAGTGGCTCAACAGGCAGAGTTCTCACCTGCCATACGAGAGACCTGGGTTTGATTCCTGGTGCCTGCCCATGTGAAAAAATAAATAAATAAAATAAGGACAAATGATTAAATAAATAATAGGGGGTGGATAAGGGGTAATAAAAATTGGGTAGATTGCAATACTAAGGGTCAATGAGAAGGATGGGTAAGACGCATGTGGTGTATGTATTTTTATTTTTATTTCTTTTTCTGGAATGATGCAAATGTTCTAAAAATGATTGTGGTGATGAGTACACAATGATCTGATGATACTGTGAGCCATTGATTGTATGCTTTGTATGGACTTATGGTACATGAATATATCTCAATAAAAATATTTTTTAAAGGACATTATTATGTAAGTAAAATGACAGCCTACACAATTGGAAAAAATATTTGGAAACCACATATAAATAGGGGTTTAATATCCAGAATATATTAAGAAATCTTTCTATTCAACCACAAATAGGCAAAAATCCCAAATAAAAAATGGGCAAAAGCTTGTATAGACATTTCTCCAAAGTAGATATACAAATGCCCAAAAAGCACATGAAAATATGCTCAACATCATTAACCATCCGGGAAATGCAAATCAAAACCACAGTTGGATAATATTTCACACCCTCTAGAATGGGTTCTATTAATAAAACAGAAAATTACAAGTTTTGGAGAAGATATGAAGAAGTAGGTACACTCATCATTGTTGGTGGCAATGTAAATGAAATGGTACAGACACTGTAGAAGACAGTTTAGCAGTTCCTCAGAAATCTAAATATAGACCTACCATATGACTCAGCAATCCCACTTCTAGATATATACCCAAAATAATTGAAATCAAGAACTTGGACAGATATTTTCACACCGATGTTCATAGTGGCATTATTCACAATTGCCGAAAGATGGAAGCAACACAAATGTCCATTAACTGATGAATGGATAAACAAAATGTGGTATATACATGCAATGGAATATTATTCAGCTATAAAAATGAATGAAGTTCTGATACATACATCAGCATTAATGAATTCTGAAGATATCATGTTGAATGAAATGCCAGGCACAAAGGTACAAATATTGAATCATCTCAATGATACGAAATCATTAAAATAAGCAAATTCATAGAGCCAGAATCAAGAATATAGGTTACAAGGGGATCAGGTCAGGGTAGAGAATAGAGAGTCAGTGCTTAAAAAGTACAATTTTTATTTGGGCTGATGGAAAAGTTTTGGTAATGGATGGTGGTGATGGTAGCACAACATTGTGAATGCAAGTAACATCACTAAATTATATACTTGAATGTAGTTAAATGGAAATTTTAGGTCACTAAAGTAAATTATTTTAAAAATCAGGAGGTGCAAGGATAGTTCAGTGGTACAATTCTCGCCTGCCATGTGGGAGACCCGGTTTTGATTCCCAGTCCATGCACTTCCCAAAAAAACAAACAAAACACACAAAATACAAATAAACAAAAAATTCAACAAATGGTGCTGCAATAATGGGATACTCACATGGAAAAATAATGAAAAGTGACCCAGCCATGCAGCATAGAAAAAGAAAAAAAAATCAATGAAATTATATAACACAGTGAACCCTAGATTAATCCATGGACTCTTGTTAATAATGTGATTATTAAAACGTGCTTTCATCAACTGTAACAAACATACCACATCAATGCAAAGTGTTAATAACAGTGTTATATGGGAATCCTGTATTTTATGCACTATTTTTCTGTAAACCCACAACTTCTCTAATAAAAAAAAAGCTTTTAAGAGCAATAAAGAAGTCCAACACAAAGAGTGAACCCTAATATAAACTATGGGCTACAGTTAATAGTATAGTTATAATAATATTGTTTTATCAATTGTAACAAAGTTCCCATACTAAATGGGAAAATGTTAATAATAGGGAGAACTATGGGAGGTTATATGGGATCTGTGTCTTTTCTGCATGATTTTTCTGTAAACCTATAATTTTTCTAATAGAAAATGGAAAAACAATAAATAAAACGGGCTTTGGGAAGGACAAAAAGTTTGTAACTTAAGTCTTAATAAATAAAAGGACTGAAAGAAACAGTGTAATGTATAGCATTCACCAAGGTGTCAGGAGACTTGGTTTCTAGCCCCAGATCTGTCATGAATCCCTTTTCTGGCCCTGAACAAATAAATTGACATCTCTGAGTCTCTGTTCCCTCAATATTAAAACGATTGATTTGGACTTATTGTCTCTAAATGCCCTTCAGATTCTGATATTCCATGACTTTTTCAATTAGAGAAAAAAAATGAAACATTAAATTCAATAAGATGCATGGCATGTGGGCATAGGAACATAGCTCTTGGTTTACCACCTTCTCCAGCCTTGAATGCCACCAGCATGGTTATGCAGGGTAAGGAGAGGCAAGGATGAGAAAAGAAAGAGTTGAAGGATGAATAATGATTTCCAAAGATAATCATTGTATCTATGACCACCAAGTCCTGGAGCAGGGCACACAGAAGTTGATATATAATATAATGTAAGGCTTGGGGACCTGTGCCACCCAATGGGGAAGACACAGAGCCTTTGCGGAAGTAGCAGGAAGTGTTGTTTATTGTACTAATTAGGTCAGGTATACTGGAAATGTGAACATTTAGCTGCATCAATGTAGGGAGACCTGATTATGAGGTATCCTTAAATCTTTGGTTCTGGATCCAGTGATATTTCTTTCTCCTTCCCATTTCTGAATTCTATTTTCCAAGAAAAGCAAATGGGAAGGAAGCAATTAATTATTGGGCAATTAACCAGGCTCTGCTCTAAGCTATTTATACATATTATCTCATTTACAAAAAAAAAATCCATGTGGTAAGTTTTAAAACAATAATCAGCATTTACTGAGGTTCACTCTGAGTATGGCACTTATATGTGTATAATTTGTTCCTCCAAACAATACTGCAAAGTAAGCACAATGATTTCTACTTTACAGAGGAAGAATCTTAGGCTCAGAAAGGTAAGATAATTTGCCCAGCTTCACACAGCAAAACTGGACTACCTGACTTCTAATCCTGGACTCCTTCCCTTATATCATGCTAGCTCCTCATTAACAGATGAGGAGAAAACAGAGACAGAGGCAGAAATTGACCTAGTCCTAATTCTGTTGATAAAGAGAAAATACAATGAAGAGAGGATGGTCAAAAAGAAAACAGATGCTATTTGGTGGTGGAGGAAAATTAAAATCAGTCTTCTGCAGAAGAGATTGACAGATAATTCTCTCAATTCCATTCTAAGTGACTGTGGGGATTAGAGGGATTGTTGGTGGGAAGCAGAGAGCTCAGGAAGGGGGATTACCCAAGAAAGACAGCCAACTAACAAGGGATGTTCAAAATGAGATTGTGGGGTACATGGGGGTGGGTGTGTTTCATAAGAAAATTGAGGCAAAATCAGCAGCAGATGCTGTAGTTATGCTCTCCTTTGAGGGGGAATGGAAGTTAGGACAGAACACGCAGCTAAAAGGCAAAAGCAAAATAAGACAATGAGATTGCTATTGTAAATTCTTATTATCACTTAGAAATGACCTTTGATCAGGATGTATAATCACCATATTGCATCCAATTACAAGCCAAAGATGAAATATGATTGCTGCTGTCATATTTGCATCTAATCAGAAGTTGGGAGACAATTCTGGTAATAATATGGGGAATCTGGGTGAAGGCTCATATCAGAAGAGCAAATCTTGTTGAAGGACTTGACCCCATTCTGCAACAGATGAGTAGAGATGAACTGTAACTCTAAAGCTGTGCTAACTAAAGGATACTAAGGGATTGCCGACCACAGGGTGATTTGGGCAGTTTGGGTTGGTTAAAGCTTCCACTGGGATAGTGGGAGACTGGATCTTATTGACCCACATGTCTCAAGGACTTTGGGCGCCTGCTATCTCAATCATCTATGGCGCTTGTTACAAGTACATATTCCTGGGGCCCCTTCCCATCCTTCTGAACCCGAACCTATAAGGATGGGATCCAAGAGACTGCATTTTAACAGGATATCCACATGCCAATTCTTCTGATGTATCCATCAAAAAGAATGATGGATCAAAGAAAAATGGGGTGCTGCACACCTCAGCTAATATCCACTATAGATCCCTGGGCACTAGAACTTGAAATATTAAAAAAACATGCAGTATTACCAATAGTAATAGCAATGTTATATAAGTTATGGATATAAAATACAGAGGTTTTTTACAGCCTTCTCTTGAGTTTTGAGTATTTTAGCAAGGGCAGATCATTGTACTAGTCCCATTCCAATTTAGTTTAAGATTCTAATTTTGAAATTCTCAGATTCAAATAAAATAGGTATGTGAGATATACATTGGTCATTGTACACTCACAAGCCTTAAAGGTAAATATAATTATTCTCTCCATCTTACATATGGGAAACTGAGATTCAGGGGGGTTAAGTAATTCAAGGTCACATAGCTGGTCAGTGGTGGAGCCAGGATAATCATAAGCTCCTGTGTGTCTTGCCCTGTGTGAAAGAAGTAATAGAGATGATGCAAAACAAAAGAAAATCCACAGGCCTTTTGTATTTGGCTTTGGAATGCAGTAGGTGGTTTTTGGCAGCAGAGCTGCTTTCCTAATTAAGTTTGTTTAGGCCACCGTTAAAATTAGCATGCTGGGGCTGAAGTCTCATCAGCTGGGAAACTAAGGAGGAAGGTCTGGCATTGTTTTAAAATAACCAATGAATAATCCAAACTTGACAGTATTTTGAAGAGTAAAATGTGGTATGTGATTAGAGTAAAGCAGGGAGTCTGAGCAGTCTGTAGAATGTCTGATTTGGTGTTCACCGTTTCAACAGAAGCACTCACTTTCACAATGAAATCTCCTACAACTTCTTCCAGCTAATTTATAGCTTCCATCTTCATGCTCCCCAAAGATTTACTCTTTATAGTAATATCCATGTCATCTAATGACAAGATGTGGTAACTAATTTGAGGTTTCTCCTGACCCCTAATATTCTCACACTGAAACTCTATTAAATTCCACATTGACAGTGCCTTCTGATTCCAATCTACCAGCTTCTCACAGAGGCAAAGAGTATAAGGTCCCTCAAGAGCAGAGCAATTTATTTCAATAACACAGTTAAGTAGATGGGAAAGTGTGTTACATTCAGCAAGTCAACATCCTCCTGCTGAAAGTAAAAAGCCCAGTGTGGCTGCTTCTGATGCAATACTATGACTGGCACAAGTCCTCCTTTCCCCAATTTCAGTCCCTCTGTTGGATCATTTCCAGGTTCATTTAAGTGGAACCAGCTAAATTAGTTTCTGGAAGATGTATTTGTAAGAGAGCTGGTAGCCCTTCTATGGAGAAAACCCAGACTTTGACTTACTGTGCTCAACACCCAGGGATCTCATTTAGGAATCTCCAGGAAGGACAAAAACTGAGGAACTGGTATGCCTGTGTGCAGATGGGTACAACAGAGCAAAATGTGAGCTTTCCGCAGTTTTAAGAGCTGCCTGAATTCCTTTCTCACCAGAAAAACTAAAGGGATTTTGCCTGCCATCTAGTGAGAAAGATCTCTGTGATTCCCCCGTTCAAGAAAATAAATGAATCTACTGTTTCTAAGGTCATGTTTTTATCTTCCCCTCCCAGTGGTGTGGAACTCCCTGACTGTAAAATTGTGGTCTGTGTGGACATGGAAATGCAAAGCCTACTACAGCAGACCTTGAACTGCCATAGATTTCTTTCAAGTGATAGCAGTTTAATTAGTTGTGTAATGAGGCGGCCTATGTGCTGACTGTAGTTGGCTCTCAGAGGAGAGCCATTTATACTGCCTTTGAAGCCCATCAGAAATGGTTATCACCTCACTGCAAGAAGAGCTGAGCAAACTGCAGCTGTCAGCTTGTCTTTGACTTAAGCTGAAGAGAATCAATCAGGCTATAAATCTATTGGAAGAAGCCTGGGAGATGGGCAGGCTTTGAAAAGGGTGTTCTGAGCATTCTGCAGAGGGCAAGTCTCTACATGTAAGCTCAAACAAACTTTTGCTACCCTTTTCTCTTCTTGCAGCTCATTCTTCCTAAAAACATTTCCCCTCACCTTTCCTCCTTCAGTCCCATCGCTGAAAAAGAAAAAAAATCCTCCTTTGCAAGGAAAACCCTTCCACTGATTTCCATCTCTGCCTTTCTCCTCCATGATCTCTTTGTAGGGATTAGCCGGTCTATTCCAAGGTGTATTTCCACTGCCTTTCTTTCCACATGATCCTTCCTCTCTGCCTCCAAAGATGCTCAGATGTCTACAAGCTTTGCCTTAAGGCCCCTGGACACTCAAGTCGCTGAGATTTGCTCACTTTCCCTTCCCCATCACACTCATTCCTTTAAATCTTTGAAATCTGGCTTCTACTCCAAACATTCTACCAAAACTATTCTTTTAGGGAGGTCTTGAATGCATCCTGATCTGCAAATATATAATGGCCTTTTTCTTCGTGCTCATTATCTTGACCTCTTTCCAACTGTTTTTTTCTAAATTGGCCTATTATTTATGCTCATGCTCATTTTCTTGACGTCTCTCCAACTCTTATTTTTAAAAAACCTATCTACCCTGTAGTGACCCTGAGAGGCATCAGGATAGCTTTGGAGGTGCTGGTAATGTTCTGTTTCTTGATTTGGGTATAGGTTACATGGATATGTTCACTTTTTAAAAATTCATTAAGCTGTGCAATATGAGTTTTGCTTTTTATTTTTGCATGCGCAGGCACCAGGAAACACAGGAAACAATCCCGGGTCTCAGGCATGGCAGGCGAGAATTCTGCCACTGAGCCACCGTGGCACCGCCTCCAGTTTTGCATTTTTCTGTATGTATGTTATGTTTCAATTTTTTTTAAATGGGAAGGAGGAAGCTGATGCAAAAGGAAAAATATCCTCCTTCCCAAGTTTCTTTTTCTTTTTTTCTCTTAGAGAAGTTGTATGTTTACAGAAAGATCATGCAGAAAATAACAGAGTTCCTATATACCCACCCCAATTTTTTTTAAACATTTTGCATGAGTGTGGTAACTTTGTTATAATTAATGAGAGAATATTATTATAATTGTACTATTAAATATACTCCATAGTTTACATTCAGGTTCAGTATTTGTGTTGTACAGTCATATGGTTGATTTTTTTTAAATGTTTTTTCTAGCAGCATATATACATCCAAGGTTTCTGTGGCACTGTTTTCTCTCCACTCCCCTCCTGTGCCTCTCACTGCTCCTCCTCTACCTGGGTCTCATCCTCCTCAAAGCCATTATGTGTAAACACTCCTTTACCCTTTAGGATATGGTATGGCATAGTGATTATGAGGATGGGTTCATGAGCCAGGCTGCCTAAATTCAAATCCTGGACCTGTCACTTCCTTATGGTGTGATGTTGGACAATCACTTCACATCTCTGAGCCTCAGTTTACTCATTTGTACAATATAACCACTAATAATAATACCTACTTCACTGAGTTATCTTGAAGGTTAAATGAGGGTTAATGCATGTTAAATGACTTGAACATAAATATGGCACAATATATGTCAACTCTCATGTGTATTTTCTTTCTTCCTTGCTGTTCTGGTTTGCTAGCTGCCAGAATGCAATATACCAGAAATGGAATGGCTTTTAAAAGGAGGAATTTATTGAGTTGCTAGTTTACAGTTCTAAGGCCAAGAAAATGTCTGAATTAAAACAAGTCTATAGAAATGTCCAATCTAAGGCATCCATCCAGGGAAAGATACCTTGGTTCAGGAAGGCCGATGAAGTTCAGGGCTTCTCTCTCAAGTGAGAAGGCACATGGCAAACACAGTCAGGGCTTCTCTCTCAGCTGGAAGGGCACATGGCGAACACGGCGTCATCTGCTAGCTTTCTCTCCTGGCTTCCTGTTTCATGAAGCACCCCGGGAGGCATTTTCCTTCTTCATCTCCAAAGGTTTCTGGTTGGTGGACTCTGCTTCATGGTGCTGCAGCATTCTCTGCTATCTCTGAGTCTCCCATTCTCTAAAACATTTCCTTTTTTGTAGGACTCCAATAAACCAATCAAGAACCACCCAAATGGGTGGAGACATGTCATCACCAAATCCAGCTTAACAACCACTCTTGACTAAATCACATCATCCTGGGAGATGATCTAATTACAGTTTCAAACATACAGTATTGAATAGGAATTATTCTACCTTTATGAAATGGGATTTTGATTAAAACATGGCTTTTCTAGGGGGCATACTTCCTTTCAAACCAGCACACTTGCCAATGTCACCCATGGCATAATCTATATTATGTAGCTGGCTACGAAATCTTGATGTCTTGCTTGGCTTCTCTCCCAAGCTCTGGACCCCTACTTCCAATTGCCTGTCAAATCTCTCCACATACTGAGTATGTAGAAACTAGAAAAGTACCCCACCTCTGTGAAGAGCGTCCCTTTTCCCCCCTTCAGTCTGGCCCCAAATCTCATATCTTCTTTAATGTCACCCTCTCCCCATATGTCCAATTACTTGACAAGTCCTGACAATTCATATTCTTCAAAGTCTCTTGCAACCCATTGCCTCCCTAATGCACTCTCCCTGCCTCTATCCTAGCTCAAGCCCTAATTATCTCTCAAACTAGAATGTGGTGATCATTTCCTCATTGTTTTCCCCAGCTCTAGGCTCCATCTCACCAATTCTGCCATTAGAGTTATCTTAGAAAAGAAATCTATGGAGCAGGCACTCTGGAGGTCAGTGTGGTGGTTTCATAGCAAATTATATTTAGGGTTGACACATGATCCTGCAATCCCAGTAAACAAGGACTTGGAAGAACTGAATTCAGGGACATAAATAGGTATTTGCTTACTCGTGCTTATGGCAGCGTTTTTCACGATTTGCAATGGTGGCCTAAGGATACATTGACTGATGAATGAAATGGCAAAACATGGTGTATACATACGACAGAATAATGAGTGGCTGCAGAAAGGAATGAAGTCATATGGCATGCAGGTAGAAGAATGAACCTTGAGGATAGTGTGTTGAGTGAAATGAGCCAGAAAAAAATGGGCAAATAATGGATAGCCCCACCAATATAAACTAACTATAATGAGCAAACTCTGAGAATTGAATTCGAGCACATAGGTTATCAGGGGATAGAAAGTGGGCAGAGATTGGGCAATTGATGATTAAGGAGTACAGAATGTTTAAACGAGGCTCATTGTAAAGGTTCCTAGATTGTAAGCTCTTACAACAGTCCCATCTATTCCTGAGTTTTAACTGTTATTTCTAAATTCCGAGGTGCTGTGTTCTTTGTGTATAACTTGGTAGTTTCTTGGAACATTGTGTATCTGTGAGACATCTGAGACACAGAATTAGAGTTCTGCAGCTCTGAAAGTCAGCAGTACCCCTTACAGCAACTGTTAAAGAAGCTGAAAAAGAGATCAGATTCCAATTACAGATATGTATGTAATGGACCTGGTTAGGACTAAGGTAATCAGAATACAGGGTAAAGGATAATATTGTCTGTATTTTAAAACTTCAACCTCTGTGGGAGATCAAAGGAAGAGATGTCTATTTGGTCCAAAATTTAAATTTTCTGTGGCACACTATCTAATATAACTTGTCTGGTTAGTTTATTTAAACAACCTAATTACATGGAACCTAGAATAGGGAATGAGATCTTATTATTCTGTACAGGTTAATGTAATACCTGTATATTCCAGAGTATTGTGGACAGAAAATTTTAAAGTAGCTGCAAAAGCCCCTTGAGGGACTGAAGAAAAACTTGGATTCATGAAACTTCCTCACCTCGGGAAATCTTGATGTTCTCTCAGGCCTTAAGGACTCCCAATTTAATAATCAAAGCCCTCAATCTTGAGGCTTCCCTTTGTGAAACTTATTTCTACAATGGTGAAGTTAGGCCTGCATATAATTATGCCTAAGGGTCACCCCCAGAGAGCCTCTTTTGTTGCTCAGATGTGGTCTCTCTCTTTAAGTCAACTCTGCAAAGAAATTCACTAACCTCCCCTCTATGTGGGACATAACTCTCAGGGGTGTAAATCTCCCTGGCAATGTGGGACATGACTCCCAGGGATGAACCTGGCCCTGGTAATGTGGGAGTGAGGATGATCAAAAGGGGAAAAAGAGATGAAACAAAATAAAGTTTCAGTGGCTAAGAGATTTCAAATACAGTCAAGAGGTCATTCTGCAAGCTTTAGCAAGATATTTCAAACTACCACAGTATGCCATGCCCCAACCAACAGTATTTCTGAAAACCCTAGTGAGTGCCCTAGGCTCTGTCCAAGTCTCTATAAAGGTTTTTTTTGTAAGTTTATTTTCTCAGAAACATAAGGCCTCCAGATTGATCCTGGACCAGATAAATCCTGAAATCCAGAGGTTCCAGTCTCTTCAATAACAACAACCAGGTTCACTCCTCTGTCCCAGAAGGTCAACATCTCTTTGCAGGATGAAGAAGTTAAAATGGCCATTGCCCAGATTTCCCTGAAGATTGAGAGAAAGATCAAATGAGAAGAAGGAGATGTAAGTGAGAAATTGGGATCTAACAAATGTCTGTGACTATTGGCCAATAATATAGATATTTCTTTTTAGAGTCTAGTGTTTTAGAATAGCCAAAAAGAAATACCTGAAGTTTTTGAACTGTATTCCAGTAGCCCTGATCTTTGACAATGACTGTATAACTATATTGCAAAAAAGAAAAGTCACTTGTCCATGTTTGTATGGATCTACTTCTAGATGTTTTGTTTTACTGATATATATAATGTATATGCATATATTATATCTTATAGTCAATATATATTAATATAGATTATATCTTATAATCTTAAAATTGGGTAGATTGCAATACTAGTAGTCAATAAGAGGGAAGGTAAGGGATATGGGATGTATGGTGTTTTAGTTTGTTAAAGCTGCCAGAATGCAACACACCAGGATAATGCCAATGTTTCAAAAATGATCATGGTGATGAATATACAACTATGTGATGATATTGTGAACCATCAAAGAACACATTGACTGTGTACTTTGGATAGTATGCTGGTTTGAAACTGTTGTGCACCCCAGAAAAGCCATTTTCTTTAATCCTAATTCAGTATTGTTGGGTGGGATCTTTTTTATTGTTTCCATGGAGATGTGGCCCACCCAGTTGTGGGTGGTATCTTTTAATTAAGTGACTTCCATGGAGATGTGTCTCCACCCATTCAAGATGGGGTTGCTTACTGGAGCCCTTTAAGAGGGAACCACTTTGGAAAAAGTTTTAGAGCCAACAGAGAGCCAACATGACACCCAGATATTTGGAGATGCCGAAAGAAAACACCCCTGGGGAAGTTATTTGAAATGAGAAGCCAGAAGAGAAAGCTAGCAGATGTCACATATGCCTTCACAGCTGTCAGAGGTGTTCTGAATACATCAGCCTTTCTTGAATCAAGGTGTCTTTCCTTGGATGCCTTAGTTTGGACATTGTTATGGCCTTAGAACTGTAGACTTGTAATGTAGTAAATTCCCTTTTTAAAAGCCATTCCATTTCTGGTATATTGCATTCCGGCAGCTTTAACAAACCAATTCAAATGAATTGTATGGTGTGTGAAGATATCTCAATAAAAATACATAAAAATTAAAAAAATAAATCTATGCTATCAATCTTCTGCTCAAAAGTATTCAATGGTTCCCTAATGCCCCTAAATAAAGGCTAAACTTCTTAACCTGGCAGTACAGACCACAATCCTCCTTTCTGAGTTCACTTTCAACTCCACCCTGACATACATATTTTACTCTGATCTAGACCATGTTCTGCTCCCAGTACACAATGTGACCATCTTGTCTCCATAATATGGCTCACACCATTCCCTCTGGCAATGCTTTTCCCCATATTCCATTTGTCTAACCCCAATTTAATAAATATTTCTTGAGCACTTATTTTGTACCAGAACCATATCAGATATCACTTCCTTTGTGAAGACTTCTCATTTCCTACAGCCACTGGATCCCCACAGCACTTTTCTTGTATTTCCCTTGTGGGACTTTAAAGTCCATAAAGACTTTACAGGTTGTTTTAGCCATTTATTAACTCATAACTCCATATGATAAGGACTGACACCATATCTTTGTATTTCTACAGTACTCAGCACAATGCTTTCTTCATAAGAGACATTCAATAAATTTTCTGTCAAATAAATACATACCACATGATTAGAAGTGATTGCAATAATTTTCCTGTGACATTAATCCTACTGAATCTTTGCTCTTCCAAATTCAGCAAGATAAATATGCCACTTTTCACCCCTCTGCTAGGAAAGAATAGTGAGGCTCTAGGAAAACCATATGCCAGCATTACTAAGTTCATGTGAACGATCCTAAAGGGCATGCTATTTCAAAACATAATAATAATAAGCAACACCAAAGCTGCAGAGATTATCAGGTGCCAGAGCCAGCAATGCCATATGCCAAAAGACTGAAGCCAAAGGTGTGAGTATGGCGTCATGTAGGTCTTCTGAAAATGTGATGACTACAAGTTATAATATAAGCCAAGCCCAGCACTAGCATCATTGCAAAGCTGTAGAAGCTTCAGAAAATCCTCAGACCTGAGGCCCTGATGTTTGGGAGACAAGTTCATCTATCTGAAAACGAAAAGATGCCAAGAGTGGATGATTATGGGAGATGAAAAGACTGAAACATCACTAAACACCTTTTATTTCTGGAAATAACATTAATTTAGTGAAAAAGGAAGTCGGCTTTGGAGAAGGAAAAAGATACCTCCACCGAAGCACAGATAACAAACAGCTCCTTTTCCTCTGAGTTGAAAGCGAGTGGAATGAGCAGTCAGTGTGCCTCAAGGGCTAGGGAGCATATTTGGGTTTTATTATTGTTATCATTTTAAGGTGGGAGCTGACCTTGTCCTTCTCATTAATGGAATAAGAATGATGTTTGTAGGCAACATCATGGAAGGGTAGAAAGATCATAGATTTTGAGGCAGACAGAGCTGGGTTCAAATTCTAGCTTTGGGCCTCATTACCTGTACCAAAGGCAAGCTATTTAACCCCTCTAAGCCTCAGTTTACTCAGCCATCAAATAAGAGTAATCATACCTACTTTGCAGGATGCTTGGAAGAATAATGATAATAATATTTACTAGGTTGACAATACTGTAAGGTTAATTAATATGTATTATCATTTCATATGTATTACCACACAACCCTCTGAGCTAATTTCTATTAGCACTCCCATTTTATGGATGAGAAAACCGAGGCCCTGAAATATTAAGGGATTTATTCAGGCATACAGCTAGTGAATGGCATAGCTAGGTCTGGAACCCAAATCTTGATGTGATCTTATTCATTATGATAGTCGGCTTTGCTATAGATCATCTTCAACAGTAGCCACATCTTATCTTCAGGGCTGGGGATGAGGACAGTCACTAAGCTATTCCTTTCTCCTGTTGCTTCCAGACAATTGTTCCTCTGCCATATTCCAAGAACCCTGTACTATCCTACCCCCAGCTGTCTTGCTATATGTAGAATCTTAGTACTCAGATTCCAAGCTTTGCTTTTTCAAGGCCAATGATTTTGTTTTGTTCCAGTAACTCAGTAGTAGTAATAGTAGCAGCAGTAGTAGCAGCAGCAGCAACAGTAGTAATAGGTGACATTTATTGAGTGCTTGCTATATGCCAGGCATGCACTAAACAGTTTTTATACATGAGCTCACTCAATCCTCAAAACAATCCTGTGGGATGTGTATTATTATTGAATTAGTCATGTATATCGGGCCCTGGTACATAGTAAACTCAATAATTGCTAGTTCTTATAATGAATATTATTTCTCAATAGGTCTGAAAATTGCAAAGCCTCCTCAGAATGGATATGTAGTATTTTTCCTTTTAAGGGCAACTGACCCAAAGGGATACAAACTTTTTAAATAAATGAACAAAGTTAGGTTTTATGGGCAAGGAAAATAACAAATTCCACTCAGTTGCTTTTTTTTTTTTTAAACTTTTTTATTAATTAAAAAACTTAACAAAAGAACATTAATATATCATTCCATTCTACATATACAATCAGTAATTCTTAATATTATCATATAGTTGCATATTCATCATTTTTTAGAACATTTGCATCGATTTAGAGAAAGAAATAAAAAGACATCAGAAAAAGAAATAAAACGATAATAGAG
>PVIY010018833.1:0-46852 GCA_004026745.1 Myrmecophaga tridactyla | reverse complement strand
AGGCAGAGGGGAAGCCCGGGAGTGGGGGTCTTCCATGGCAGGAACCCAGTTCCAAAGAACATTTTATAACCACTAAGCCCTAGGGTGCATCTGAGCCATTTCTTCATCCTTCCAACCAACAGAGAAACCCATTCATGGTATATGAGAAGAATCAAGAATCATCTCTCTAGAAATAGTTCATCAAAAGTGAAGGGGAGGAAAAGATAGCAGATAAGGAGCAAAGGGAAAGGGAAGTCAGCTCTTTGAACCAAAGAAGGAACAGAAGCCTGAATGTAAGTGCTGGATAGAGAAAGCTCTCCCATCCCACATGTCGATAAAGAAAAAACAATGTGCAATCCAAGAGAAGAAAGAAGGGGAGAGACTAGAGCATCAGTGTGAAGCAAAGGAGATTGCAAGCATATGCAAAAGAAATCTTTCTGAAATTAAACCCCAATAGTGCCATGGTAATGAGCTGAGAAAACAACCTGTGTCTCCTAAGGAGAAAGCAAATGGTGAGAGTCATGATACATAAAAAAAAAATTAGAATCTCTGAGAGAAAGGAAACCAAGTTTTTGCCTCTAAATATTCACAGTCAGAACCCAATGAGCAAGCCCCAGAAAGAGGGACAACTCAGCAAGGAGCATCCGAGACCTGGGATACTAAAGAAATCAGGGCAGAGGATGGCCAGGCATGCCGACCATCCAGAAGAGGCTGCGCCTGTGAGTTCCCAGGTGCAGTTAGAGTGGTTATGCACTTTAACCAAGAGCTGTCTGCTGAGGAAAATGAAAGACCAGCAAACCATTAGTGATGTCACCCCAGCATAAATTTCAGTTGCACCATTTAAAGCTTTCAGAAGGTAAAGTCTATTTATAATGTCTATTTTTTTTTTCCGCCAGATCGAGGTCAGCTCTGCAGTCCTATCTAAAAAGAAATGCAAATGGATACAACCAATCTGGAAGAAGCCCCCATAATCCCTTCAGCAGAGCATCACAGGAGCTTGGATCCAGTGGGCCTGGACACCTTGTGACTTCAGACCCTCCTATGTAGCCCCGTTTACACATTGTCATAGTTGCCGAGACTCTGCCAGTGTTGCTGTCACCTTTCTTCACTGAAGTCAGCCCTGGACTCCACAGGACTGAGTGAAGGCCACATCCTTTCCCTGGAAGAGCAGCTCAGCGCTTTGACATTGTCTGAATTCCAAGGCTCAGAGCCCTGTTTCCCCTAATGGCAATGCTTCAGGGTGGAGCTTTTCAAAGCTACAAAAAGGAGCACTAAGATTTTATCTCTGTTGGCGGAATTGGAGGTAACCAAAAGAAATTCAAGCTCCCAGAAGAAAGTCATTGTCTCACGGTGGACCTGCGTTCTGGAAGTTGTGGCACTGTATCCTAAAAGGCATGGACTGGCTCATGCCACCATCAATGGCTCTGCCAGCCCCAAACAGAGGATGGGTTTGGTAGAGGCATTCAACAACAAATCCAGGGGCCTTAATTTTATGCTAATCTTTCTCTTGGCTGGAGGTGTTGGTCTGAACCTGAGTGAAGAAAGCTGTCCTTTTCTTCTGGACATGCACTGGAATCCATCATTCAAAGATCAAGCTTGTGACTGAATTTATTGAGTAGCGCAACAGAAAGATGTTGTCATACACAGACTTGTTTGTGAGGCAACAGTGGAAGAGAAGATCTTACAGCTCCAAGGAAAAAAGAAAGATTTGGCCAACCAGATCCTACAGGAACTGGAGAATCTGTCACCAAGCTCACCTTGGCTGCCCTCAAAATTCTTTATGGCATCTAACCTGCTTATAGGGCTCAGAATGGTGCCACTATTGGTTTGAATCAGGATCTGAAAATAACCACCCAACCCAGGTCACTGAGCTCTGTTCTCGGCATTACATTTCACTGTCAAGCATTATGTCTTCCGCAAAATGTGACATAATCTTGCCCCCCAAATTAAGGATCAGGCATCATGTTGTTCAGTTGGTTGAGTGACTTAATGATCGAGTGGTTTAGAAACCAATAAATTCAAATATAAGAAAATGTTCTGGGATTACATGATTTTGGACAACAACTCTGGCAGGGTTGTACATAAACCTTGGTAAAAGCTCAAAAAGCTCTATGTTGGCTCTCTCTTCTCAGCGGACCAGGAAGCTAGTGTTATTACCTGGGCTACATTCTGTCTCTTAATCACGTCTTGCCGCTAAGGCTGTTCCTAGAGCCATCTCTTTAGGGGTGGAGTAGAGTATGGATCCCTGCAGTGGCTTCTCTGCTGATGTCTCCATTCAGCAGTTCAGCTTTCAGATTTAAGATCAGGGAGATGCTTTGTACATAACATCATTTGATATTGTATAATTGTATAATTAATATTGTATAATTTAATATTTGTGTCATCACTGTATCATTTGGTAGCTATATCTTTTAGTATTATATCATTTAGCATTTCCATCATTATATCATTTATTATTTGCATGATATCATTTAGTACTTGTATCATTTAGTGTTTGCAATGTCATTTTTCACAGTATTTAATCTGACAAATTTTTTTACTTTTACAAGCTTTGCAACATTTGTATCATTTTGTGTATTGTATCATTTGGCATTTCCAGTGTATCATATATTATTTTGATATTGTCTAATAAATATGTGCTTACAATGTAAAAAATAAAAATAATAAATAGAGGTGTGATAAAGTCTTTTCTAGATACAACATGGCGTCTTTCCCCACTTAGAATATTGTACAACTCCCAGCCACTCCTTCACGCATAGAGTTCCTGTAAAATAAGGAAACAAGCACTTAAGCTTCATTAGCTTCAGTGCAAATCTGCCTTTGGGTTAGGCCAATTCCAGGGAGAGGGTTAAGTGGTCCCAAAAAGCAGAATGAGGATACCATAAGGGCAAAGAATTATTTTTAAAGAAATGTTAGAAACTACTGCTGAACAAGAAACTGTGGACACAATTTTTGTGTTTAATCATAATTAATATCATTCTGGAGCTACCTTTTTGAACAGATACGCCATAGCATGGAATTTTGCTAAAACATGTTTGGAAGTCCTAATGCAGAAGCCACAAACATCTGCTGCTGACCCTGTGGGATGACTCATTGCCTAGAGAGCTCTGTTCCAATAATTTCGACTAGTCATGAAACATCTGGTAGGATCATTTTCAGAATACTTGTGCACTCTCTGGCTTTCTGGCTCTCTGTGCTATCTTGGCCTGTCCTCCTTTCTTTGAATTTGACTGAGCTTAGTTTTACATCTGACATCTCTTTGCTTGGTACAAGGGTTTCTCAAGTCACATCTACCTAAGGATGACTTTATATAAGCATGCTAAAATGAGTAAAGCAATAATCAAGGTTATAAAAAAAGAAAAGATACCTTGGAAGTGCTAAATGAGAACCAGGATTTATCAAGTGTTCTTATTCTTTCCTGAACATGAATAAGAAACCAGAGAGATAAAAACCTTCAGGAGATAACCCATGAACATTTCCCCAGGGACAAATAACTGTTTTTATTGGGTGAAGAATCCTATTTTGCATACTGTTTGTTAAGCAGTCCACTTTATTTTCTCACACTGATTTTGTGTGAAAGCATGCGTTGTCCTTGAAAGAAGTCCCCTTGTAAATCATTCTCTTCAAGTTGAAGCTTAAAGAATGTAAAAAGAAAGCTGCTGCGGGCCTTGGGAGTATGCTACCAGCCTCTCATAAGTAAAGGCCAGCTTCAGCTTCCTGGCAACTTGCTTAACCTAAAATTAGAAAGCCTGCCCCCTGACATCAGCAGGAGAGGCTCAATCTAGACTGAGTCACAGCAGGAAAGCTTCTTCACCGTGTTCTCCACGTCCTCATCTCCAGTTTATAAGTTCGCTGTGGGTTCTGCTCCTATCTAAAGTTTTGCTCCTAAACTCATGTCCCCAGTACTAAAATCAATAGCATTTTCTCCGCCTTCGTCATATTTCCCAAGTCTCTCTTTTGTAAATATTTTTCCTACTTGTGCAGTTGTAGATGTCTGACTCCTTCGTTTTCCCCTCTTCCCACAAGGGTCTGCATTCTCTGAGTCGTAGGTCTTGGTTATCTATTTCTTTTTTTCCTTCTTGTCCATTTCATTTTACCTCTGCTTTCCTCTCCACCCTCAGGGCTATTACATCTTTTCTTAAGGTTTTACTTCTCATTCATTCAACAAATACTCCTTGAGTAAGTATTCCCTGACTCTTTCCCTCCCTTCTCTTTGTAAATCTCACACCCACATTCAAGCCATCAAATTTTTTTGGCTCTACATTCAAAACCTATGTGTTCGCTGCAACTGTCCTGGCTGAAACTACCATCATCTCCCTCCTGGATCACTGAATTTGGCTCCAAATTGACCTCTCTGTTTTGCATTTTATTTTCCTCACCCCATCCCTTCATTTTAGTCTAAACCAGCAACTGGCCGCCATGATCCTTTCAAATCCTTACATGAGACTTAGCCGCTGCTCTCCTGGTCTACATCCAATTGGCTTTTTGATTCAGAATAAAGTTGAACGAAGTTGTCACCAGGTTTCTGCATTCTCACACTACTGCTCATCTGCTCAGTTTCCCCTGCTTGTTATTTGTTGGTTTCATCTATTATTCTTACCCACTGTCACTCCGCTGGTTGTCCCCTTGCTTTCTCAGAACACTCCAGACATATCTTAGGCCAAGAGGTCTTTGCACTTCTAGTTTCTCCTGCCTGGAACACAGTTCCTTCCTATCACATGGCATCCTTCTTTCTCTCACCACTTTCAATCTTTCCCCAAGCATCACCTTCTGAGTGAGGCCTTCCCAGGCCTGCTATTTAAAGTTTCAACATACCTTTCCTTCCTTGGTCATTCCTAGATGCCTTTCCTGATTTTATTTTCTCTGACTACTTACCATCATCTGACATACAATACATCTTACATTTTTATACATTTAATATCTCTTTCTTCACATGAGGTAAAATCCCCATAAGGGTATGGATTCTTGCTTGCTTTTTCACTGATATATTTGCTTTTCCAGTGTCTAGGATAGTGCTGGAGATCTAGTAATGCACTGAGTAAATGTGTTTTTAATGAACAGATGAGGGAATGAATAGATGCCACTATGTGCACTTAGTCTGCAATGATGAGAAAGTATTGGAAACTGCTCTTAATAAATAAATTGCCTAATAAAAACACTGTCACAAAGCAAAGTGAATAAAGTGAAATGATGAATGAGAGTTTTCTAGGGGAGTGGATCATGAACAGAGAAGCCCAACCTAGCCTGGGGAAGGGGGATACTCAAGTCAGGCTTCCTGTATCTGAGCTTGATAGAAGTTAGCCATTAAAGGGAAGAAGAAATGTCTGGAGAAGAGTTTACCGGATATAGGAATAGCATGGATAATGGCCTGGTAACTGAGTGGATGCTGTTGTTGCTTCACTCATTTTTTCATCAGATCTCCTTATCATTTCTGAACATGCTAACTTGCCTTTTCTTGGTCAAGACCTAAGTCATTATTGGAAGGCTGCTATGCCTATAAGCCGAGCAGGCTGGGAATGGCCCTCAGCCCCCTTACTGGGTGACAGATACCTTGTAGGGTATATACATACCCCATTCTCTTATCCCTTGGCCAGGATATCTCTGAGGGGGTATGTTGTACAAGTTCAGTGGGGTTAAACCGCAGTCATCCACTGTGGTAGACTCAATGAGGCCTCTCCACTCCTGGCTACCTCCCCTTTCCTGTGTGGCTTCACCTTCAACTACCCCATTTCTTTGCAACTGCTAATACTCTGGTCCTCGAATCCTGGTTCAGGGACTACTTCTGGAGGAATCCAAATAAAGACAGCAATTCATACCCAAACACTACAGAACAAAACTTATAAAGTACTTGGCCTGTTTTGGAAGGTAAAGCAAACCATATCAGTTGAAGTTAGGGTATGATGAGAGGTGATTGAGTCTGACAGTGAAGGAATTTAAATTCTAAGAAAAAACCAAAATTCCTTATGGAAGTCTTTGTGTTTGGGATGAAGTAACCAAAAGGATACCCAGCTACAATGAATCCAGCAATGGCATGTAGGGATATGGAATAGGGGCAGGGGGAGTCTACGGGAGGGTAATCAGTTAGGAAACAGTTGAAACTGTATAGTTAGGGTGGTAGCAGTGGGAATGGAAAGAAGTAGACGGAGAGAAAATGTGAAGGGAAAAAATGACAGGATATGGTGTCTAGCTCAGTGAGTTGGCGGGCTAGGGGAATAGGGGAGAAAAGTGAAAAAATGCCTGAGGCTTTATGAGTTACAGAAAACTGTGAGTAGGCTCTGGATGTAATGAGTTAAAGACATGTTAAATTTATGCCAGTGGAACATCCAAGTAGAAATACTTAGCAGACAGCCGGAAACATAAGAAGGCAGAAAAGGGTTTGGTTTCAGAATTGGGGCTCTTTCAGACAGTGATAGAAGAGTCTGGCTATTTTGAAAACCCCAGAGAAGCACTTGCTCTATTTATGACTTACAGTCCTGACCTTACAAATCTTACTATAGGAGGAAGGTCCTATTAACCTACAATTTTGGTGGCCTTTGCAGTTTAAAGACAGACGCTTGTGAAATGGTGAGGCTGTAAGTGTATATGGGGCAAAAGCAGGGGGGGACTGGGGTGGTCAGTTTACTGGAGGCAGAGGCAGAAAATTAGGTTCTAATCATTAAAGCTCTTGAAGATATTGGGGATACAGGAAGCAAGAAGTCAAGCTGAACAAGTTCCAGAGAGTCCAGGAGCAAGGCACAGGTGTGGAATTTTAAGCACTGAGATTTGACCAAAAGACCAGGCTGTCCCAGCAGAGTCTTAGGACACTGAGAACTTAATGCTGTTTGCTTTCTGCCTGGTTTCATGAACTCTGCTGGCCATGTACTCAAGCATGTTATTAATGAATCCATCCTTATTTTTTTCTTCTTCAGACAAAATAAGCCTTATTTCATTCTCATAGGTCATACTTTCCATTTCTTTGTTTTTTACGCTTCTCTGACCTTTTTCCTAATTTCCTTCTCTCTTAAAACACTGAGACCAAAACTTCAAAACACAATAATAACTGGCCTAGTTCTGGGCAAAGGAAAGAATTCTTTTTTCTAAACTGTCACCCCCGGACTATGCATTTCCACCTATTTTTAATGCTTCCATTTAGTGCTCATCTTACTTTCCCATCATGTTAATTTTAGAGAAAATGTGCTCACAGTGGAATGTATCTTTCACAACAATTATCTATTTTAATTTCCAAGGTTCAGAGTTGGAAGGGGTATTGGCTCAAATCCTTTTTTTTTTTTTTTAATCTTCTTTCCATTTTAGGAAGATAACCAGAGATACAAGACTCTAGAATGCTGCTGGTCTGATAGTTCACATAACGAAGTATAAAAGGTGAAATTGTCATGCTTTTGACTTCATTAGTACGCCTGCCTTTTCTCATCCCGACAGACTACAATACCTAGGCTAGTAAAATGTAAGAAGTCATACAGAAGTAAGGAATTTCCTTGGAAGTTGAGTCAAAACCGGAAGGAGGGGAGGACGAGCACAGAAGCCGAGAGATCGCTGCGACCTGTAAGGGAGGAATCTTTCACGCGGACGGGAGGAGGGTACCGTAACGCACAGCCCCAGGTTGCACAGGGGGGCTGCAATTCCGCAAGGCTTCCAAGTGCCATTTGCTGGAGAGAGTCTACGGTTCTCCTGGCGCAGGCGGGGGAGGAGGAAATGTGCACCGGACAATAAAAACTTTAGGGTTACAGAATAAAATAAAAAGAAAACGGCCTTCCTTTCACAAGGCGACGGCACTGGCTCCTCCCCCTGAGTTACGGGGCGCGATTCCCTTCCACGGCTCCGAGCTCGGTGAGTCCCGTTCAGCCGGGACTGTCGCGGACGTGAGGTCCCCCTGCCTGGAGGTGGACAGTGCGAGTAGGGCGAGGAGCAAATGCTCACCCTTCGGGCGCCGGGGAAGCTTCTGGGGCCGGGGGGGCAGGGGGAGGGAGAGGGGACCCCGCGCTGGCTCCTCCCCCCCCTCTCCCGGCCCCAATCCCAGCCTCAACGCGCGCTTCCCCGTTCCTGGCAGGGGAGCCCTGCGTGAGCCGATTCACGTAGCCGCAGACGGCGCCTTAAATAGGGCCCGAGCGGAGCCAGCACTCCCACATTTCGGGCCGGGGAGGACAGCAGAGGCCACCGCACTGTGGCCTGCGAGCGACGCGGCGGGTCAGCCGGCGGCCACTAGCCAGGGCGCGGCCGAGAGCGGTCGCGTCCTCCTCGGGGACCCCGTGAGCCGCCCGCGGCGCTGCCGCCGCCCGATCCCCGCCCACATTCCGCCCAGCTCCGGCGACCCGCCGCGGGTCCGTCCTGCCTGCCGCTCCCGCTCGGGCTCCGGCTCCGGCTCCGGCTCGGCTCCCGCGCGCCGTTGGCACTGTCAGCCCCGGGCGGACGCGGAGTTGGGGGGAGGCGGTGGGGTTCCTGCGTTCTCGCGAGAAGTGCCCTGCTGCTGGGGAGTGGGGGTGCCAGGCCGGCGCGGACCCTCGAGGGGCGGAAGATGTGGGGGTGCGCGGTGAAGCCCCGGCTGCTCCTGCTGGCGCTCGTCCTCTACGCCTGGAAACCCTGCCTGGGTGCGGACTCGGGGAAGCCGGCTACCGTTCCCGCAGGTGAGCACTCCCCGCCGTTAGCCTCCGTCCCGCGGAGCTCCTGGGGCGGGCCATTCCTGCGCCCACCGCCCCTTCTCCCGGGCCTGCCAGGTGAGATGGTGGGAGGCCTGCACCTCCCCAGGCCCTCGGAGGTGCGCTAGGTAAGGGCCTGCCCCCTGTTCCCGGAGCACCGGCGGCCTCCCCAGGGCTGCGCTCGGGCTGCGCTCGCGTCTGGGTTAGGTTTGGCATCAGCCACCCTCGTCGGCTTTTACGCGGCTGAGCACAGTGAGCGCGCCGGCATTTTCCTTCAGCGCAGATTCGGGGTTGCTTTTGGTCTTGCAGGTTCCTGCGCAGTAACACCTTTCCCGCAACTCTTACTCCTTTCCACCAGCGGGCAGGACTTATCCGTGTCGGACGAGGCAGTGCTCCCTCTGTGACCTGGACACGGGGCTCAGTGTACTTTCTGATTCGTGGTGACATTTTCCTTCCAGCGCCCCAGGAAGCAGCCGGTAACACCTACCTTTTGCCAAAAACAACGCATAAAACCTTGCTTGTTTTCAGGAAGGCTGCCTGGCTACCCGATACCTCCAGGCGGCAGCTTTCCTCCTTTGGGATTTGGAGGGGAAGCTGTGGACACACATCTAAGCCTGGTTGTGTTTCTTGTTTTCAGAAGCTGGAGCTGCCGCGAATGGTCTTGTCAAGTTCATGTAAAACAAAATTTTTTACGTTTAGCCAGATTGAGAGAGTCGCACCACATGTTTATGAAGACATGCTTTGGTCCCCTTTGCTGCCCATGAGAAATCTTTGGCAGTTTCCACCTTTGGGCTCCAATTTTGTGCACTCAACTTTTTGGAATTAGATCTTGACATTTAAAACGTTCTTCTGCGGTACTGATTTGTGTGTGTGTGTTAATTAGGACCATTTTGAGACCTTTTTTTTTTTCCTCCTAAGTTAGCAGGGTTCCCTGCTTAAAATAAGCATAAAACCAGGAATTTCTATTTCACGGTTGCATTTTCAAGTTGATGTTTGGTGTAGAGTCCACCTAATCCATGCAGCAATAGTGTGGTCTTCGTCTGTAAGTTTTTCAGAAACTTCAAGGGACTAAACTGCCCATCTTTCTACATTCCTCCCAAAGATTTCTTCTTTTGTTAGCTTTAAATGCTGACATTTAAGAAATGTCAGCATTTCTGTCAGGTATATGTGGTGGATTAAAGTCGATTTCTGAACCCTCTGTGATTCCTCTAAATTTGATCTTAAATTTTTCAAATCTTTAAAATATTTCTAATAGTGTAAAGCCTAGAAAATAGACGAGCAAATGCCTTCAAGTAAACTTGAAAATGGAGACTTAAAAAAAGAAAAACTTTACCTAGAAAAATGTCTTTTTTGTTGTTGTTATTACTGAAACACCCAAGGAAGCTTTTATCAGGAAATACAATAACCTCTAAGGGCTTTGTTACTTTCAGAGGCCCCTCTTTGGCTTTTGTTTATTTTATTCCACTTCATTACCAACACCCCCTACTTTTTATAGATAATATAAAACTTTTGTAGCTCCTTTGAAGTTTATACCCAGAATCAGCTTCCTTTTCCACTCTGGCTTTTAAATTTCACAGAGCTGGACAGTAAAGTTTCAAGGGATTCTAAAACATCTGAGAAAGAGTATTTTGAGTATGAATCCTTTCCTCAGAAAATGATCACATAGAACCCATTGTTGTAATCTGAAGACCAGTAACTTTTGGTGGGTGGATGTGGAGGGTTTAGTTATTGCCAAAATGCAAAAAAAAAATAGTATTTTGTAATAGCCAGCAGTAGTCAGCTCGATTAGAAACTCCTATGTTGTAGGTTATGTGACATGCTAATAAATGTAGAAGTTACATATACTTCTTAATAACGTTGCCAGAATTATAGATTGTGGACCATTTTCTCCCAAAATATTACAACTGAAAATTAATGAATGGAAACTTTTATTTATGTAAATATCAAGCTCTTCTGAACTCTGAGTTCTCTAGCTTAGTAGGAAATCTTTAAGAATAGTGCTGTCATCTGCAGTCTTCTGTTTTTTTTTTTTTTTCTTGTTCTAGCTAGCCATGTAGAAGTGGATTAGACCAGGGTTTTACTTTGTTTTGCCGTTTTGATATTTTGAGCCAGATTAAACTTTATTGTGGATGACTGCCCTGTGCATTGTAGGAGGTGTTCAATAGCATCCTTGACCTGTAGCCACTAGGGACCAGAAGCACCTCCAAAAGCAAATATTTATAATGACTTTCTGTTTTTCCATTGTAATAGTGATTTTGCTGGTTTAGTCACATACATCAATTTTTGGAATATCGTTTTTCCTAGATTTGACACTATGGTTTAATCAGAGTTGAGACAATGCTTTTTGTTTTTTGAGAGTTCTGTTGGTGCTGTGTTCATTTCTTTTTTGTTTTCAGTATGGAAAGAATGTAAACAGGCTTTTGGTTAAAATCAATTGTTTTCTCCTAGAATCATGAATAGGAGTTTTACCTGAAAATTTTATCCTCATAAGAGGTTTTTAAGGCAAATCTTCTTAGTAAGTATCAGTCAATTAGGTTCATACCATGGTTTAGTGTTCCTCCACTCTCTCCCTTCTGGGAGAGTGAAGGAGGGGGTGGATGTGCTTCTGAGAATTTGTAAACACTTCTCCAGACCTGAACCAAAATTTGAGTGCGCTTTCTGAGACACTTTGGCTATTGCATGATCTAAATTGGGTAGAAACCAAGTTTTTGGCAAAAATGGAGGAAATGGTTTCAGATGTTTCTGTCAAGACCAGTATTTATTTGTAAACTCTTTAATTTACTTTGGCTCATTCAAGAAGAAAAGGATAGGTTGTCCCTGTCTACTGATGTAAACCGGCAATTTACCGGGAGGGGAGGGAACAAGCAAGGTCCTAGAGAAACCTCTGGAAAGAAGAGAGAGAGTGCTTATCTTTTGCACACTTTTTGCATTCAAAGCTCTAGCCTAAAAACAAAAAAACTAAAAAATAACAACAAAAAACCTGTCTCAACAACTTAAAAAGCCCGTGTCTTTAATTTCACAATTAAAAAAACAGACATACCAAAACCCCTAGAGAATGTGAAGATAGTATATGAAAATTAAGTCAACAGTGAGAAACCATGTCAAACCTGTCACCTTGGCTAAATAAACATTTTGAAAAACAAACTATTACATCAAGTTCTGTGAAGGTAGGTACTCTCAAACTGTTGTTGGGAGCACAACATCTTTGGACAACAGTTTAGTAATATCTAGTATATTTGACAATCTGTATATTCTACAACCCAAGATATAGAGCTCTCACACTTCTTTGTCTGCTTGTTCTTGAAATTATGTCATTGTTTAAATATAGCACCTAGGAAATTTTTCCTCTTAATATCTTTTGTTTCACTCTCTCCCTATCGTAGTAATGCAGGTGGTTTATACAAACCATACCTGCTGTGTAATGTAGGTATTTATGCTACAAATTCTAAATTACAAATTCTTTGAAGTGTACTGGATCTTACTCATGTTTGGCATAAAGTAGATTCCCAATTTATGTTTATTGAATTTCTGGTCCATCTTGTGAATTATAAAAAGTGGCATGCAGTCAGTGAATCTGCTAGCTGCTCCTTTGGCCAGGACTTTAACTAAATTCACTGGTTGCCATTCTCTACTTGGACAAGTAACTTTTGACGCATTGGATGAGGCTTCATTTCTGATCCGTAGTTGGCAATTCTTCTAAAGTTTACATTTCCCACTTTACCTAGATTGCTTGCTATAAGTTGGCTTCTTCAAATGTACCTTGAACTTGAATCTTGATGGGCACATATTAAATGTCTTTTTTATAGATGGAGATTTGGAATGACTACATAACTCATGCAAGATCATATAGCTGGAAAGCAATAGAAAGAACCTGTGCTCTTTATTTAAGTCATTCTCTATGTTCTTCCTGAACCCTACATTGCTCTGTTGAACTTTTGGAACCTATGGAGATAAAACAGAGACTGGACATCAGTGGTCCAGAGAATCAAAAGGAACATTGCTCAAAGGAGAAACACATTTGTAGGTTTATGTAAATGGAAGAGTCAGAAGGGCACATGCTGAAGGAAAACTGGGCCTTACGCTGGCTGGGCAAATGACAGCCTATGGGCCAAATTCAGTGGGCTAAATATGGACACCTGTTTTGAATGGCCAGTGAGTTAGGAACGGATTTTACATTTTAAAATGTTTGAAAAAAGTTAAAAGAAGAATGATATGTCATGAGCTGAAATCAATAAGAAATTGAGATTTCAGGGTCCATACGTTTTGTTGGCTCACAGCCAGTTTCATTCATTTACATTTGCCTGTGTTTTCGTTGGTGATACAAGCCAGAGGTGAGTAGTTGCAATAGAGTTCGTGTGACCCTCAGAGTATAAAATACTTACTCTCTGCCTCTTCATAGAAAAAGTTTGCTGACCCTTGCCTTAGGAGGTAGCGTTCCCACTGGAGCTGTGCCTCGCGCGTTGTCTGCTGCTCTGTTGGAGAGAGCCAGGTCCTGGGTGGTAGCAGTTGGCTCTGGGCATTTAGGAAGCCTGTTTCTGCATTTTAGATTTTGCAAGTGATTCCTATGGTAGTTTTTAAACTTTTTATTTGGAAATATTTTAAAACTTGCAGGACAGTTAAAAAAATAACACAAATAGCATTCAGAGAATGCCAACATACTGCCATACCCCTAGATACCCAGATTCATCCATTTTAACGTCTTGTCGTATTGCCATATCTTCTCCCTATCAATCTGTTAGTCCATCTGTCTGTCCAGTTATTTGTCTATCTTTCTGCCTGTTTATCAAGCCATTTTATGGACACTTGGGTGTAGGCTGTATACCGCATGCTTCCGGAACATGTAGTACTGCCACGCGCATTTCCTAAGAAGGATGATATTCACTTATGTCTCCGCCTAAAGTGCAGTTATCGAGTTTAAGACATTTAACATTGATATAAAACTTACAAATCTGTATTCAGTTTTTTCATGTCTCCAAATGTCTCTTTGGGCCTTTTCTCATCCATTATTATATCCTGTCCAGGATCCCATATTAAATTTAATTGTTGTCTTTTTAGTTGCTCATACTTGATTATAAATTGTGGAAACATACAAGCAACATAAATGTTCACATTTCAACCGCCAGCGTGCTGTTCAGTAGAATTACTCATATTTACACTGTTGTGATACCCTCGCCCCCTCTGTTCCTAAAACTTTCCCATCTTCCCAAACAGAAACCCTACAAAAATTATACATTAACTCCCCATTTCTCATTCCACTCCTGGCAACCTGTACCCTAATTTCTCTCTCTATGAATTTGCATATTCTCTGTAGCCCCCAGGCTTAAATTTAATATCCTACATCTATAACACACTTGTTTGCTTAAATATCAACTTAGCTTCAATAGTATAAACAACTAAGTTCCTTATTACCCCTCTGCCTTTCCTCCCTTTATATAGTATTTGTCACAAATTACATGTTTGTACATTATGAGTCACGACCCACAAACTTATAATTACATTTTATGCATATGCCTTTTAGAGATCCTGTAGAAAGTAAAGTAGTATCATTACGAACCAAAAATATAATAGTACTGGTATTTGCACTTATCCACATCATAACCCTTACTGGAGATCCTTAT
This sequence comes from Myrmecophaga tridactyla, assembly GCA_004026745.1. Taxonomy (NCBI): domain Eukaryota; kingdom Metazoa; phylum Chordata; class Mammalia; order Pilosa; family Myrmecophagidae; genus Myrmecophaga; species Myrmecophaga tridactyla. The sequence continues at coordinate 32,622 of PVIY010018833.1, read as the reverse complement.
TCTTCATGGAGCGTCATTCTTTCCTTTCCACTTGCAGAAATCTGTTTAGCATCTCTTTTAGTAGCATTCAGGTAGTGAGAAAATGCCCTCAGATTTTGTTTATCTGGGAATGTCTTAATCTCTACCTTATTTTTGAAAGGGAGTATATAGAATTCTTGGCTGGCATTTTTTTTTTTTTTTTTTTGCTTTTGACACTTTAAATATGTCATCCCACTACCATCTTGCCTCCATAGTGTCCGATGAGAAGTTGGCACTTAATTTACTAAGGCTGACTTTTATGTGACACGTTGCTTTTCTTTTGCTGTTTTCAAAATTCTTTATCTTTGGCATTTGGCAGTTTGATTATAATATGTTGTGATGTGAATTTATTTGGGTTTATCTTGTTTGGAATTGATTGAACATTTTGAATCTGCATATTCATGTCTTTCATTAAACTTGGGAAGTTTTTATATCTTATTTCTTTGAATATTCTCTGTGATCCTCTCTTTCTTCTCCTTCTGGTTTCCCATGATGTGCATATTGGTTTGCTTGGTGGTGTCCCACAGGTTCCTCGGGTTCTGTTCACTTTTCTTTATTATTTCTTTTTCCTTCTCGTAGGACTGGATGATGTCATTTTTCTTATCTTCAGGTTCACCAGTTCTTTCTCCTGCAAGCTCCAATCTGCTGTTGAACTCTTCTAAGGAATCTCTAATTTCTGTTACTGTGGTATTCGGTATTCAGCTCTCTTTGGTTCCTTTTGATAAAAATTTTCATCTCTGTTGATTCTCTGTGTCTATCTATTCTTTTCCTGATTTTCCTGAGTTCTTCATCCATGTTTTCATTTAGCTCTTTGAGCATATTTACTATCATTTTCTTAAATTAATTTTTTAATTTTTTTAAACGTAGCAACAAACACAAACATTTTTACCATATGATCGTTCCATTTTACAAATATGATCAGTAATTCACAATATCATCACATAGTTGTATATTCATCATGATCATTTCTTAGAATATTTGTATCAATTCAGGAAAAAGAAATAAAAGGAAAACAGAAAAAAATTCATACATACCATACCCCTTACCTCTTCCTTTCATTGATCACTAGCATTTCAAGCTACTAAATTTGTTTTAAAGTTTGTTCCCCCTATTATTTATTTTTAATCCATATGTTTTACTCGTCTGTCGAAAAGGTAGATAAAAGGAGCATCAGACACAAGGTTTTCACAATTACACAGTCACATTGTGAAAGCTATATCATTATAGAATCATCTTCAAGAAACATGGCTACTGGAACACAGCTCTACATTTTCAGGCAGTTCCCTCCAGGTTCTCCATTATATCTTGGATAACAACAAGTAGATAACAAGGTGATATCTACTTAATGCGTAAGAATAACCACCAGGATAACCTCTTGACTCTGTTTGGAATCTCTCAGCCATTGACACTATTTTGTCTCATTTCGCTCTTCCCTCTTTTGGTCGAGAAGGATTTCTCAATCCCTTGATGCTGAGTCCCAGCTCATTCTAGGATTTCTGTCCCACATTGCCAGGAAGGTCCACACCCCTGGGAGTCATGTCCCACGTATAGAAGGGGAGGGCAGTGAGTTTGCCTGTTGTGTTGGCTGAGAGAGACAGGCCACATCTGAGCAACAAAAGAGGTTCTCTTGGGGATGACTCTTAGGCCTAATTTTAAGTAGGCTTATCCTATTTGTGGGGTTAAGTTTCATATGAACAAACCCCAAGATTGGGGGTCAGCCTATTGCTTTGGTTGTCCCCACTGCTTGTGAGAATATCAGGAATTCTCCACTTGGGGGAGTTGAATTTTCCCTGTTTCTCACCATTCCCTCAAGGGTACTTTGCAAATACTTTTTTATTCACTGTTCAAATCTTTCTGGGATTTATCGGGGTATCACTCTGGGCAAACCTACACAATCTCATACCCTACCTAAGGTTCCATGTACTTATGGTGTTAAATTAAGCTGTCCACATAGGTTATATTAGGAACTGCACTAGTCAAAATATAAATTTTGTACCAAATATTTTTTGCTTTAGTCTCACACAGAAGTTAAAGTTTTAAAATATTAATTACCATCTATTTTCAGCACCCTGCAGTATTGACATTCCTTTGTTGTTCCTCATGCAAAGACATTTTCTAATTTGTACATTTAGTCACTTTCATTATATATTCTAGGCATTCCTAGATTATACCAACTCAGTCTTTATTGTCTATCTTTCCTTCGAATTTCCTTTGTGCCCCCAGGCCTCCTCTCTCCATCATTCTCACATTCAGCTTCATTCATGTTCTAACATTATTGTATTACAGTTAGGTAGTATTATGCTATCCATTTCTGAATTTTTACAATCAGTCCTGTTGCACTATCTGTATCCCTTCAGTTCCAATTCCCCAATATCTACCCTATTTCTATCTCCTGCTTGTTCTTAACTGAAATCCTCCAAGTTTATTCACTAATGTCAGTTCATATCAGTGAGACCATACTGTGTTTGTCCTTTTGTTTCTGGCTAATCTCACTCAGCATAATGTCCTTAAGGTCCATCCATGTTGTTACATACTTCATAACTTTATTCTGTCTTACAGCTTATAATATTCCATCATATGTATATACCACATCTTGTTTAGCCACTTATCTGTTGGTGGACATTTTGGCTGTTTCCATCTCTTTGCAGTTGTAAATAATGCTGCTATAAACACTGGTGTGCAAATGTCCATTTGTGTCCTTGCCCACATGTTCTCTGACTAGATACCTAGCAATGGCATTGCTGGGTCATATGACAGTTCTATACTTAGCTTCCTGAGGACCCACCAAACTGCCTTCCACAGTGGTTGTACCATTTGACATTCCCACGAACAGTGTATAAGTGTGCCTCTTTCTCTACATCCTCTCCAGCACTTGTCATTTTCTGTTTTATTGATAATGGCCATTCTGGTGAGTATGAGATAATATCTCATTTGGTTTTGATTTGCATTTCCCTAATAGCCAGGGAAGTTGAGCATCTCTTCATGTGCCTTTTGGCCACTTGTATTTCCTCTTCTGAGATGTGTCTGTTCAAGTCTTTTGCCCATTTTGTGATTGGGTTGTCTTTTTGTTGTTGAGTTGAACAATCTCTTTATATATTCTGGATACTAGGCCTTTATCTGATATATCGTTTCCAAATATTGTCTCCTATTTGTGTAGGCTGTCTTTCTGCTTTCTTGACAAAGTTTTTTGATATACAAAAGTGTTTAATTTTGAGGAGTTAGGACCATTTTTATAAAAAGACTTAGGTATGTTTCAGGTCTGGTCCTTCTCATGATGGTTTCCAGTGCCTCGATTTTCCTTTGAGTTTTGTAATCTCTTGCATGTTTTTTTGTTTTCTTTTTCTTTTTAATTTTAGTGTGTTATTCCTGGTATTTAGACTCTGATTTGTCTGTTCCTTAAGCTTGTAACCAACTGGTGTTATGACAGAGTTTTCCCTGACTACCAAGCACGAGCAAAAGAGAGGAAGGAAGGATAGGAAAGGAGAGGAGAGAAAAGGAAAGGAAAAGAGCAAGAAAGAAAGCACCCTTCTCAGATTTTGCAGATCTGTGTGACTGCTTTCCTTCGGAGCTTATCCAAATAATGAGTTTAGAGAACAGATCCTGGGCAAAGCATAGGGACCTCCCTGATCCTTTCTGCACATAAATCTTGTCTTGGGTGTGTGCATTTGGCCCTAGGAATTCCCCCGTGTTTATCCACATACGAGTGTCCTCTTCTCTAGGAACCAGTTTCCTCTGTATCCCTGTGGCCAGCAGTCCCTATTGCCAGGCAACCATTTGACTGCTTTCTCACAGCATTCTCTAGCAAAGTTTCTGCACCGCTGTCTACTCGGAGGGCAAGCTATGGGATGATGAGTCCCTAAGGCCACCACCAGGCAGATTGGGCCACACGTACGTGTGCCCAGTTCTGCTCCCTCTGGAGACAGGACCATGCACCCACGTTAGGAGTAAGGGCTGATTCCATGCTGAGCTGGTGAGGGATGGGGAAAGGGTCGGTCGGGGTGTCATGAGGTCCTGTCACTTGTATGTATCCCGTTTATTGATCCAGTTATAGGCACTTGTCCTATAACTGCTGTCCTTTAACATCTACGAGAAAGATGTTTCTGCCAGTTTTTGCTGGTTGTTCAAAGCTTATGTGGGGGAACAGAGCCCTGAAACATCTCACTGGGCCATCTTGATGGGAGTGTGTCCTGGTATTCGGAATTCAAACATAGAGCCTCTCTGTTCCATCTTTTTAAACATGACGTTTGATGCTAGCTAGACAAGTGTTCAGTATAGAAACCTCAGGACCGAAATGAAAATGAACAAAATACTCTAATGGTTGGTAGAAAGGAGATGCATATTTCTTCCGAGTGCCTATATTCTAGAAATTTGGTTTTCTGAATTTGTGGCTTATTTCTTTGGAAGAAGTGATTAGCGTATTTATCAATGAGTGTTTTTTCTTCTTTAATCATTGCTAGAAACTAAGCTAACCTGAGAAATTGGTTTTGGAAGTTACAGGTATCCTTTTTTTATGGTTTGTTATTTTGAATTTGCTATGGCGGGCTTTTGACATTAAAGTAAACTTTAAAGTGAACAGAACCAATTTTGAAACAGTTGGCTAAGAAACGGTTATCCAAGATAGCAGAATTACAGGCAGTGTGTTATTTTTCACTGTCCTTTTGCTTACTTCGTGACTCTAGTATTGCGGTCTGTGTTTGATGATGGTATTACTGGAGATGGTGTAGCAGTAAGGGCTTGATTACTACCCTACAGATTGTACTGCAAGAACGTCCCTTCAAAAGTTGCTGTTTATAATCTAAAAATACAGTAATTCCAAATAAGTTTTAGTTTCCCATTCTGGATAACATTTAAAATTCAAAGAACATAATCTAACTTAACCTGCCTGGATAGATCATTTCGCCAACCCAGACACAGGGAGCCCAGAATGAGAATGAGGGTCTGTAATCCTGCATAGCTTCATTTAATGCCCAGATACATTCCAGAGTATATTAAGCAGATAACCAAAAAGTATTGGCAAAGTCCCTTGAGGGAGGGGAGAAAAAAAAATGGAATTACTAAACTTTGTTTATTGACAACCCCTTTCAACATGAAGACATTAGAATGAGCACAAACCCTAAAGAGAGGGAAAAAGATCAAGGGAGATGGTGAGGTTATGCGGAGAAGGTCTGGTCTAACAAATTAGTCTGACTGCTGAATCATTATATTGATATTTCTTTTAGTCTCCAGTGTCTTGGAGTAGCTAGTAGTAAAAACCTAAAATTGTATAATTGTAACCCGTACCACACTCTGTACAACTAATTGTTGTGCTTTGAAATTTATTGCTTTTTTGTATATATGTTATTTTTCACAGAGAAAAGATCAATTTTGGTGTTGAATGCATAGCTATATGACAATATTGTGAACCATTGATTGTACACTTTAGATGATTACATGGTATGTGAATATATAAAATGTATCAATAAAAGTGCATTTTTTTCTGAAGCGTGAAGGTGTTATGTACTTCTGCAAAGAGGGAAGCTTGCCATTATATATATATATATATATATATTTTTTTTTTGTGAAAGACAGGAAACCCATTTTGTTAACAAAACCATCCCAAGTTAATGCATTTACATACTTAGTTATTTGATTGACTTCTATGTATTCTTCAGACCTAAATTATTTTAGCAGCTTACTGTGGCAGTTTTGGGGAAAATAACACTGTATTAATTTTTTTCTTCCTGTTGAAATGTGGATATATCTCTCACTTTCCTCAGATTTTCTTAAAAGAAAAGCAATTAAAGAATGCTTGGAGATTTAGAGTAAGAAAATGCTTAATTTCTTAGTGTGGTAATATACTTCAAGTTTATTGTTTCTCTTCTGCTTTAAAAGATTTGATTTAAAGTTTAGTTTGTGTAGGTTTTGAGTTTTTTTTTTTTAAATCAGACAGAAAATCTTAAGCAAATAATGAGTGAATAATCTTCTATTCATTGTCATTTTGAGAACAATCAATACTGGCAACTTTTCCCTCACTGGTCTTTTGACTCTTCTTCTCCCAAGGGTGCTGCTGAAAGCTGTCGGTGTCTATGAAAGTTTCTGGACACATTGTCAAGACCGAATAACAGGGTCTTCTATACCTGAGTGTCATCTGTGTTTGAGCTGAGGGCTCTTATTTTGGAAAAAAAAAAAACCAAATGGTACTTATACTAAAAATATTCAATAGAAATGAAGAAAAATGTTTTAATTTGATTACAGTCCAAAGAAACTGATTATTACTATAAAAATTTACTCTATAAAACTTGTAATACATATAGCTAAAATGAGGGACTAAATCAGGCATGGTCAGGAAAAGTGTTTCTTACAAATGTAGTTGAGCTTTTAAAATGAGCGATAGTGAAAATGAAATCTCATGTTATATTGATTTTAATATTATTTTCACTATTTTGAATTCATAAAGCACTTTGGGGGCAATTACCTTAGCTGATCATCTGCTTGTGTTTTTTTGAGGCTCCATTCTCAGATTAAAAAAAAAAATTCCCCTATTTGCTCTCTTGCCATTGCTAACCTGTTTCAGAATTCCTTTCAAAGGGAAGGAGCCGAGATAAGATTTTCCTTTGATTGAAATACCATGACTCTATGCCATGGAGACCAGGAATGACTCTTATGGGACAAAGGGGCTTCAAATACACATAATATTTATTGCTCTCAACCACTATTCCACTCAGCCCCAGCCCCTCAGTTACAGAGGAGATGTTGAGGACACATCATGCCACATGGCTTGATGGGCACAGCAGACGGAAGGGATACGTGGAATCCTGGTAGTTATGGGTTTCTGATTCTGGGGCTATGTTCTCATCTCAGAGAGGAAACCCCCAGAGGCTATACTTTTCCATTCTAGAGACCACAGAGCCCCAACAGACCCTGTGGGTAAGTCTCTATCATTGAGTCGTTCCTTTTAATTGGGTCAAAGTCAAAGCTTTTTTTTTTTTTGGTTCTGTATGGTGGGATCATATTTCATTCTTTTTCCACGTCAGCTATTGTAGCACCATTTGTTGAATTTTTTGTTTGTTTGTGTGCTTGTTTGCTTTGGGAAGTGCATGTGCTGGGAATTGAACCTGGGGTCTCCTGCGTGGCAGGCGAGAATTCTACCACTGAACTACCCTTGCACTCCCCAAAGTCACAACTTTTATTGGGCATTATTTACACATAGGCTGTGCTCAGGGCTAGGAGGGAACTCAGTTACTCTTAGGTATTTTAAATATGTTCTCTAATAGTTTCTTTAAACATTTAAATCTTTGCTTCCTGGTTCTAACAGTGTACCAAACACCAGCAGCTATTTCATCATTTCAGAAGTAAAGAAGAAAAAAAAAATGCTGCCGGGGCAGTGCGAACGAGGCTCACTGGCAGAATTCTCGCCTGCCAAGCAAGAGATTCGGGTTCGATTCCCGGTGCCTGCCCATGCAAAAAGAAAAAGAAAATGCTGCCATTATGGGATGTCAGTCATCACTTGAGAGAAAAAAAGAGGCTGGCTGAGAGTTTGCAGGCGGCCTAAAAGGGCCTCCCTAATTCAGACATCCGGGGGAGTCTTACAGAGCTTTCATGCAGAAGGCAAACTGGCCTTTTGACGGGGATTTTCCAGTCATGCCCAGGCCAACTCTGCGGCACCTTGTCTTCAGAGGGCTCCCATCTCCTGCTCTAACCATGCCTGCTCTTTCCTGGCCCTCCAGCTGGCACCACAACTGTGACCAGAATGTCCAACTTGTCTAGACCCTGTTGGCCAAGTCTAGAGGAGGACAAGTCTCCTTTTCTTCTCAGTTTAGCTGAGACAGGGTTGGAATTTTTCGAACAGTGACTTTACTAGGTAACCAAGGACAAAACAAAGCCAAACCCTGACCTGGAAAACCACCAAAGCAAAGAAATGAACAGATTCACAAAGTACAGATTCAGAGTTCTCACTCTGTTTTGACTGCAGGGTAGGTATCTGTTTATCTGGCAAGTCTTTGGGGCCTTATAGGTTCAGATTCTCACCTCGCTTTTTATTTTTCCTTTAGCCTCTCAGCTTACTTTCCGCTCTTACTCCTCACTTCTTCTCCCTACTAATTTTTTTTTCCTTATACAGACACATCTTTTTTCCCTTAAGCGCTGGAAGTCCATGGGCAGGAAAGAGTTAAGGGGTGAATTAGGTAGTTTGCAGTTTTTTAGGGACATGTCAGTATAACCCTTGACATTAGCCACCCTGTTTCCTTCCAGTGGGTGAAAGTTTTTATGCATTAAAAGTTGGTATTTTTATGCATTAGCTTGTTAGTGTTTTAATTATTGATTTTGAGTGCAAATTTACATTTGCTCTCATTAATATGCATAATTCAACAAATCTACATTTATATTTTAAAAACTGGGCATTAAAAATGCTCCCATAATTCATTTTTCCAGAGCTGTATAACAGTACTGTAACTTCTTAGATTCCAATTATGTAATATTCTGAAGTGTGAGAATATTTCAAAATTTAATTCAATTCAATTTTGAATTCTGTTTTCTGCCACGTGTTGTGTTTGTATGGAGGAAAAATAGAAAAAACAAAAGAAAACAAACAAAACAACAAACCAGGTTCAGTTCTGGCTCTATATTGAAATGCTAAGCTTCTGAGAGGAAAGATAAGTAAAACTGAGCAAATCAAAGACGTGCTTATGGTGGGTCAGCTTGGGCTTCCAGGAAAGTCATCTGGGCGTCAGGAGGCCAGGTCCAAGTTCTCAACCTTCCATTCACCACCCCTGACCAGTTACCTAGCCTCTTGGAACGTCGTTTGTATCTTATGGTCTTTCTAACTTTGTTAGTTGATGTTTCTGAAATTCTAAGTGCGGACAGGAGCCATGGGAACAGAATGCTGAAGGGCTCAGAAAACATGCCTGCAGGAAGCTTGCTATTAATACAACTGTTAGGCCAAAGGAAACATAGTTACAAGGTTATTTTGTATTTTTAAATTCTAGCTTTGCTGCTTGTTATTGTTTCAGAAGCTGGACTTGGCCAGGCCTTTATGTTGCTTTTTTTCCTAATTAACTTTAGATTTAGAGGTAAGGAAGTTAGATAAAAAATATCTAGAATTACATTTACATTTAAAAGTATTCCAAGTGTTTTAATATGAGAGGAAGAAGTAGTCTTGGGTTTATATAAAGCTGTTTTCTGACTTCTGAGGTGAATCATATATTCATCAGTACATTTAAATATTTTAAGCTGTCTTTAAAAATAACTTTACATTCCTCTGATTCAGTCTTAACTGTTTAGGTCATATTGGTTAACAAAAATGATGCTGGTGACTCTTAGAAGCTAAAAATAAAACAACCAACCGAAACAGCACTTTTATGAAATGTGTAAAACTGTGCTGTTTAAATTGTTGGCTGAAAGAGTTAGTTATCGAATACCTTAGACCCACTTTTTAAAATTAAATATCTTTAAAATAGGATCATGTTTAATTAACTAGGAACATGGTAAATTAAAAGAATATCAGTTTATGGAAAGAAAGTATTTGTGTGCCTCTGTGAAAAGGGATAAGTTTTCTAGCCATGGAATTTGCTGTTAAACCTGAAGAATGGAGCAGGAAGTCTGAATGCCTTTTGATCAGGACTTTTCCCCTTGATGTATTGCTAGGTCACTGCCATAGCAGCGTCTGTTCTACGTGTCTTTGCAGCTCTAGAATGGACACATCTAGTGAGTGGCTCAGCACTAGACCCATCCCTTGGAGGGCATAATGGTGCCCGGTTTTTCTCCTCTTTTCCTAGCGATTTTTTGCAGAGGGATTTCATGTAAATTGAATGTAGTAGCTCATGGAACAGTTGGAGGGTGAGGGTCAGATGGAGGCTTAATTTTGAAATCCTATACAGTTATTCTTGTTTTTTCAAGTATAAGAACCAAAAATCATAAAACTATGTAGTCAAGGTGTTGTTTTTGGAGATTAATCATGACTTATTCAATATATTGCATATTCATCATCGTGATCATTTCTTAGAACATTTGCATCAATTCAGAAAAAGAAATAAAAAGCCAACAGAAAAAAATTCATACATACCATACCCCTTACCCCTCCCTTTCATTGATCACTAGCATTTCAGTCTAAATTTATTTTAACATTTGTTCCCCTTATTTTTATTTTTATTCCGTATGTTTTACTCGTCTGTTGATAAGGTAGATAAAAGGAGCATCAGACACAAGGTTTTCATAATCACACAAGAGGCCATGTTCTTCTAACCCATTCTTGTCGGACCTGTTGTGGGTGGTACCTTGTGATTAGGCTATTTCGACTGAATGTGACCCAGCTCATTCAAGGTGGGTCTTAATCCTTACCTGGAACCCTTTTGAGAAGATAAAAGGTGGAGACGTTTGGAGAGAGAGAAACACCTGGAGAAGCAAGAAAGCCCCACAGGAGCTGAGAGGGAGAGAGACACTGAAAATAGGAACTGGAAGCAATGAAACCTGAGAGAAAAGAACCAGCAGATGCCAGCCTTTTGCTCTCTCTCGTCACAGAGGAACCCTGGATGCCTTTAGCCTTTCTTCAGAGAAGTATCCTCTTGTTGATGCCTTAATTTGGACATTTTCATGGCCTTAGAATTGTAATTTATAACCTAAGAAATTCCCATTGTTAAAAAACCAACCCATTTATTGTATATTGCATTCCAGCAGGTTTAGCAAACCGAAGCACAAGGCATGGAGTTTTTTAAACTCTCACAGTTACCTACAATTTTGAAACAGTTTGAGATATATTTGAATTGTAGGAAAATCTTTTGAAAATGAGTCATATTAAGTGTGAGACGGTGGTGGGAGGTAGAGAGTAATGAGAGGAGAGGAGGTCAAATTGCGAGCAAGCAGATATGCAAGAAAATTACAAAATATGAGATTAGAATGGGCTCAGAAAATTAAGTCAGAAAAATCTGACCTAGAAGTCACTGTCTTAAGTGCTGGCAAAAGGGAATTTTTGCTTGTGTGAAATAAGATACTCCCTAGGCAGAAACATGGTTTGGGTGATTTGATAATAAATATTTATTTATTTAGGTTATGCTAATTGATGGTGTAGCATTTCATATTAATGCTCTAATGTGTATCTCCCACCCTTTATTGCCATGTATTGTCTCCTAGCCCGTGGTGTGACGTGGTCCGTTCTGGGACAGTACACGCTGCATTCGATTTTTTGTTTGGTTACTGGAAATCTGCTGGTTACCTTGGTGATCAGCAGATTTCAGAAACTTAGATGCTGTGACTTTATGGTGTCTTGTGCAACACAGTGGAGGAGGGTGCTTTACAGCCATTGGCACTTTTGATAAATTGAGATGCAAGTCTGTTGTACTTGGAATAATCTAGAGAGCTGTGTTGGCCTGAGTTTCAGCCTGCATAACGGTATTACTTAAAAATTATGAGGCAGATACTACTTTACTTTTGAACTACTTAAGCAATTGTAGAGACAGTACAGAAGTGATAATTTGTTTCCTGATATAGAAAGCGGTTTCTCTATAAGGGAAGAGGTCTAGAGACCTCTGACTGAGAATTTAAAGGTATGCATGGCCTTTCCTGGCTTTTGGGGATAAGTGATTTATTTTAAGGCTAAATGCTTATAAACAGTCTCTTGCTAATTATGAAAGATGCCCTGAGGGCTATAGCATAGAATAATGTTTCAGAGGATTGAGTTTTGGAGTCAAAATCCCACCACTTTCTTGGGGCCTGCCCATGTAAAAACAAACAAACAAACAAAAAATCCCACCACCATCACTTCTCTGCTGATTATTTGCAAAACAAGTTGTTTAACTTCTCGGAATCTTCATTTCTTTATCATGATAATTGCTTCCTTGGATTGGTATGGGGATTAAGTGTCCTAATGCCTGTAAAAAGCTTAGCATAGGCTTGCATATAGATATTGCTCAAAATGTGCTGTTAACTATTGTTACTATTTTAAACCAGGTAATCTTAATTAGTATTATTCTAAAGTGGAACCTAGAATGCGGGAATTAATTCTTGTGTTTCTGATGTTGAGGAGAAAAGAATAGGCTATCAGTGAATTTTAGAAATTAAGTTTTAAAAAGTTAAGATATAAAGACAACTTTTTTCCAGAACTCAAGGGAAATAAGTAACTTTGTGTTTCTGTCTCTTTGATGATGTTCTTTGATTACTTACTCAAATTCAAACTTTTGAAGTCACTTTTCCTCATCTCTCTGAACTTATTTTTGATATTTACATATGTTGAATTTTACCCATTTTCTATTTTATCTGTAATGAAAATATACATATATCATGAAATATCTCAAACAGATGAGAACTTTAAAAAAATGGTAATACCATTATCACACTCAACAGTAATTCCTTAATATCATCGAATACCTATCCAAATTCACTTTTGCCGTGTGTTCTCACAAATGTCTTTTTACATTTGGCTTGTTTGATTAGCCTTCATTAATTTCTCTTCCTAAATATCCCTTCCAAGCTACCACTGCTTTTAGTTTAGGCTACAGGTCTCGATCTGGCAGAAAACCAACCTGTATGTTATTTTTTTAGAAAACCTGAATTTAGTAAGCCCTATGTTTTTAAAATCAGGAGTTTTTCCTTAGAAGTCTGGATTTTTCTTACTCAGGGAAAAAGAGGTAGAAATTCTGGATTTGCCTTCCCCCATGGCTCCGACAGCTGGCAGACACTGAGGAGCATTCCTTCCCTTCGTAGGGGTTGCTGGGCCCTCCAGTTCACCACAGCTCCACCTTCCTCTTCATTCATCCACCATCGCAAACCCTGGCCCAGGGACTCCTCACAAAATCAGATCATTGTCATCGCTTCTGAGATTATTTCCCCGTCTCTTCTTTCTCATACAGTATTTCTCTAGCCCAGTGTTTCTTTTTTTTTTTTTTTTTTAACTTTTTAAAAAGAATTATATAATATAACATACATACAAAGCAGAGAAAGAAGAAGCAATAGTTTCCCAAGCGCTCTTCAACAAGTAGTTACAGGACAGATCCCTCCAGAGTTTGTCATGGGCTACCATACCATCCTCTCAGATTTTTCCTTCTGGCTGCTCCGGAATATAGGATGCTAGAAGGAATAAATATATTTTTTTATCATCACAATCGGCTTTTTTTCTTTTTTTTTGTGAAAAATAGCAAATATACAGAAAAGCAATAAATTTCAAAGCACAGCACCACAATTAGTTGTAGAACAGATTTCTGAGTTTGGTATAGGTTACAGTGCCACAATTTTAGGATTTTGTTTCTAGCTGCTCTGAGATATTTGATAAAAGAAATTGGTGAAAGAAATATCAATTTAATGATTTGGCAATCATACTCGTTTGTTGAACCCTACCTTCTCTGTATAACTCCACCATCACAGTGGTTCTTTTTTTTTTAAAGATTTTTTGTTGTTGTTCTTTATTTAATCAAGGTGACATAAAAATTTGAATGTAAATACAGGAGTTAGTGTGAATTTAAAAAGGTGTAGTTTTTTTAAAAGTGAGGAGGTATTATCTAAAACAATAAGAAAGGAAATGGCCAATATACATATCAATAAGTATATTGGTCTGATAAGACATGGAATCTTTGTCATCTAGGCAGATCACTCAGATGGTAAAAACCTTTTATAGCTTCTCACTAAGAACAAGCAAATAATCCAAGAAAACATTGTCATTTTAACAGAGTGAAAACCAAATTCTTGTTTTGTATGAAGATACATTGGTTACAAAAACTATTAAAAATCTTATAAAGCTATAAAATCTTAGCCAACCTTAACCACAACCAATAAAATTCTCTTCCAACAAGACTTCTACAACTTTCTATAACCATCCATTTCGTCCTACACAGTCCTGTTTCTCATTCTGCAACAATCTGTTATTTTACATTAGGGGAAAAAGTACTCTTTTTCATTAACAAAAACACTTCCTGTGTATTTTACATGTTTAAATGACCACAATGATCTTGAAATCAGTCTTCAGTCCTACAAAACACAATTCTTTTTTTCTCTTCTTGTTTATGAAAATAACGTATATACAAAAAAGCAATACATTTCAAAGCACAGCACAAGAATTAGTTGTAGAATAGATTTCAGAGTTTGGTATGGGCTACATTTCCATAATTATAGGATTTTACTAATAGTCTAAGATGCTGGAGACTAAAAGAAATATCAGTATAAAAATTCAGCAGTCATACTCATTTCTTTAAACCCTACCTTCTCTGTATAACCTCACCATTGCCTTTGATCGTTCTCCCACTCTTTAGAGGTATTGGGGTATTTGGGCTATGCCTTTTCATGTTGAAAGAGGCTGTTGATAATTTGGTATAGTGGGATGGAGCTAGTTGATGTTCTGGAGAGGCTGGCACCTCTGCATTTCAGGACTTATCTGGTCCAGGGACCATCTGGAGGTTATAGGCTTCTGGAAAATTACCCTAGTGCATGGAACCTTTGTAATCTTATGTAATGCCCTAGGTATTCTTTAGGATTGGTGGGAATGGTTTAGGTTTAGGTTTAGGTTTAGGTTTGGCAAGCTATGATAGGTAGCAATGTCTAACTGAAGCTTGCATAATAGTGACCTCCAGAGTAGCCTCTTGACTGTATTTGAATTTTCTCAGTCACTGATACTTATTTGTTACACTTCGTTTTCCCCCTTTTGGTCAGGATGGCTTCGTTGATCCAGTGGTGCCAAGGCTGGGAGTCGTATCCCACATTGCCAGGAAGACTTTCATCCCTGGATCTCATGTTCCATGTAGTGGGTAGGGCAGTAATTTCACTTGCAGGGTTGGGCTTAGAGAGAGAGTGAGGCCACATCTGAGTAATGAAAGAGGTCCTCCAGACACGACCCTTAGGCCTGCCTGAGCCTCTCTGCTACCTACAGAGCAAACCTCAGCATCAAGGGCTTGGCCTATTGATTTGGGTGTCCCTAATATTTGACACAGTATCAGGGGTTTCCTTGCTGGTAAAGTTGAATAGTTGTGAATTTTTTCTCCTATCCCTCAAGGGACTTTTCCAGAACTTTTTGATGATCTGCTTAATGTATAGTCCAGTGGTTCTTAGTTGGGGATGATGTTTATCTCCAGGGGCATTTGGTAGTGTTTGGAAATACTTCTCATTGTTCTAAGTCCAGTCTACCACTGGCATCTTGTGTATAGAGCCCAGGGCTGCTACTAAACATGCTACAGTGTACAGCACATCCTCAACAAATAGTTTATCTGGCCCAAAGTGTCAGGAGTGCGAGGTTGAGAAATTTTGCTCTAAGTCTATAGGCACGGTTTCCATTTCACTGCCCTGATTAGAAGCTTCCAGTGCCTTCTCTATTGCCAGATGTATTTATTGTTAATTTCCCATTTGTACTCTGTGACCATACTGGACTTTTCATTGTCAGGCCAAGATACCATACTATCTTTAATGCTCATCCCCCTTGTTTTTGCTATATCTATTTTTCCAGGTCTCTCTTCTGTCAAAATCTTACTTATATTTTAAAAACTTTTATTAAAGAAGTTGCAAGTTTACTTAAAAATCACATAGAATATACAGAGTTCCTAGATACCCCCATCTACTCAGTTTTGACTATTAATAACTTTGCATTAATGTACCTTTGCTGTATTTGATGGAAGAATATAATGATATGAGTAACTTTATTCCATAGTTTACATTAGGATTCACTGTTTGTGTTTTATTGTCCATGTTTTTTTTTGATGCATGGGCAGGCACTGGGAACTGCACCTGGGTTTCCTACGTGGCAGGCGAGAACTCTGCCTTCTGAGCCACTGTACCCACCCTGTCCTATGTTGTTTTTAATTTTTTTGTTTGATTGATGTATATACACACTGTAATTTCTCTTTTTAACCACATTCAAATACATAATTTAGTATTGTTAACTACAGTTCATTGTGCTAGCATTACCACCATTACTAACACATTTCTATCATTCCAAACAGAACTCTTTACCAATCAAGCGTTAACTACCCATCCTCTACCCCTTACACTGGCCGCTTGTAACCTAGTTACTAGTATTCCAGTTTCTGAGTCTATACATAATTTAGTAGTGTTCTATTTTTTTCATATCACTGAGATCATAAATAGTAATTATTCTGTTTTTTTCATATCACTGAGATCATAAACTATTTGAAATCATAAACTATTTCCTTTTGTGTCTGGCTTATTTCATTCAACATATCTTCAGGGTTCATCCAATTTTATTGTATTTATAGGAACTTCATTTCTTCTTAGAGATGAATAACATTCCATCATATGGATATATCACATTTTGTTTGTACATTCGTTTGTTGGTAGACAGTTGGGTAGTTTCTTTCTATTGTCAATTGCGAATAACACTCCTGTGAACATCAGCATGCCAGGTGTCTGTTCAAGTCCTTGTTTGGGTTCTTTCGAGTATATACCTAGAAGTAAGATTGCAGATCCTACGGTAAATCTATATTTAACTTTCTGAGGAACTGGCAGGCAGCATGTGTCTTTACATTCCCACCAACAATGAACAAGTGTTCTTATTTCTTTACATCCTCTCTGCTACACTTATTTTCCATTTTGGGTGTGAAATGATATTTCGTTGTGATTGTGATTTGCATTTCTCTAATGGCCAGTTAGGTTGAATATTATTTCCTGCGCTTATTGGCCATTTATATATTTTTTTGAAGAAATGTCTATCCAAGTCTTTTGCCCATTTTTCAATTAGGTTTTTTTGTTTTTGTTGTTGAGTTGTGGGATTTCTTTATATATTCTGGATATTAAACCCTTATTAGATATGTATTTTCGAAAGGTGGTTGTTTTACTTTCATGATGAAGACATCTGATGTACAAAACTCTTCAGTTTTGATGAGGTCCTATTTAACTATTTTTTTCTTTTGTTCTTTGGACTTTGTGTGTAAAGTGTAAAAAACCATCACCTAACACAGGGTCCTGAAGGTGCTTTCCTAAGTTTTCTTCTAGGAGTTTTATAATTCTAGTTTTATATTGGTGTCTTTGAACCATTTTGAGTTAACTTTTCTATTTAGTATGAGGTAGGGGTCCGTCTTCATTCTTAGGCATATGGATATCCAGTTTTCCCAGAACCATTTATGGAAGAAAGAAACTGTTGTTTCCCCACTGAATGGACTTCATGTCAAACATTAATTGACCTTAGAGTGTATGTTTATTTCTGAGCTCTCAGATTCCGTTGGGCTTTATGTCTGTCTTGTTCATGTACTATGTTATTTTGATTACTCTAGCTTTGTAATAAGTTTTGAAATTGGGAAGAGTGACTCCTCCAACTTCATCTTTTTCAAGATAACTAGCTATCTGGGGCTTCTTACCCTTCCATATAAATTTGATGATGGGCTTTTTCATTTCTATACAGAAAGTTGTTGGAATATTGGTTGAGATTGTGTAGAATCTGTAAATTGCTCTGGGTAGAATTAACACATTAACAGTATTCATTTTTGAGTCCGTGAAAATGGATTGAGTCCATTTTTTTATTTAGATCTTTGATTTCTGTTAGCAATGTTATGTAGTTTTAAAGTTCTGTACATCCTTGGTTAAATTTATTCTTAGATATTTCGTTCTTTTAGTTGCTATAGTAAATGGATTTTTCTTGATTTCCCCTTCTGATTGTTCATTACTAGTGTATAGACACACAGCTGATTTTCTGTGTCTTGATCTTATACCTGTCACTTTGATGAATTCATTTATTAACTTTAGTAACTTCGGCGGATTTTTTAGGATTTTCTGTATATAGGATCATATCATCTGTAAATAGCGAAGTTTTGCTTTCTTCCTTTCCAGTGTTGATGCCTTTTATTTATATTTTTCCTGCATAATGACTCTGGCTAGAACTTCCAGTACAATGTTGAATAATGGTGGTGATAGTAGGCATCCCTGTTTTTTTTACTGATCACCATTGAATATGATGTTAGCAATGGGTTTTTCACACCTTTGCCATGTTGAAGAAGTTTCTTTGTATTCCTAGTTTTCTGAGTGTTTTTTATCAAGAAGGGCTGTTGGATTTTGTCAAGTGCCTTTTCTGCATCAATTAAGATGCTCGTGTTTGTTTTCCTTCATTCCATTAATGTGGTACATTACATTAATTGATATTCTTACGTTGAACCACACTTGCTTACGTGACATAAATCCCATGTGAAGGTGGTACGTAATTCTTTTAATGTGCTGTTGGATTTGGTTTGCAGTGCTGAGGATTTTTGCAGCTGAGATTTTCTTTCCTGTGGTGTCTTTATCTGGCTTTGGTATTAGGGTGACAGTGGCCTCATGGAATGACTTAGGGTGTGTTCCCTTTTCAGTTTTTTTTGGAAAGATTTTGAGCAGAGTTGGTGTCAGTTCTTTTTTGGAATGTTTGATAAAATTCACCATCAAGGCCGTCTGGTACTGGGCTTTTCTTTTTTTTTTTTACATGGGCAGGCACCGGGAATCGAACCCGGGTCCTCTGGCATGGCAGGCAAGCATTCTTGCCTGCTGAGCCACTGTGGCCCACCCAATAGGGCTTTTCTTTATTGGGAGGTTTTTTTTTTTTTTTTATCTCTGGGATCTCTCCTCAGACCTTTTTATTTTTTTTTCTTTTTTTAATTTGCATATGGGCAGGAGGCACCAGGGATCCAACTCCAGACCTCCAGCACGGCAGGTCGGAGCTCTGCCTGCTGAGCCACGGCAGCCACCCGTGGGAGGTGGGTTTTTGATTATGGATTCAACTCTTGCTATTGGTCTGTTGAGATCTTATCTGTTGCATCTTGAGTCAGTGTAAGTAGTTTGTGTGCATCTAGGAATTTATCCATTTCATCTATGTGGTGTAGATGAAAAAGGAATACGGCAGTAATGAAGAGAACAGCCCATATTTATTTCTGTGGGATCTGTAATAGTGTTCCTCCTTTCATTTCTGATTTTAGCTGTATGTGTCCTCTCTCTTTTTGTTTTTCTTCATCATTCTAGCTAAAGATTTTATTTTATTGATATTTTCAGAGAACTAGCTATTGGTTTTGTTGGTTTTCTCTTGATTCTTATTCTCTATTTCATTTATTTCTGCTCTAATCCTTGTTCTTTCCTTTCTTCTGCTGCCTTTTTGTTTAGTTTCTTTTCTTTTTCTAAATCCTCCAGTTGTGAGGTTAGGTCTTTGATTTGAGCTCTTTCTTTCTTTTATTGTAAGCATTTAGAGTTCTAAATTTTTCTCAGTACTGCCTTTTCTCTATCCCAAAAGTTTTGCCATGTTGTGTTTTCATTGTCATCTGCTCCCAAAATTTGCTAATTTCCTTCATGATTTCTTCTTTTTCACATTGCTTTGTTTAAGAGTGGGTTGTTTAATTTCCACATATTTGTGAGTTTTTCAGTTCTCTGTTACTGATTTCTGGCTTCATTCCACTGTGGTCAGATAAGATGCATCGTATGATTTCAGTATTTTTAAACTTACTGAGATGTGTTTTGTGATCTTAATGTATGGTCTGTTCTGGAGATCAATCCATGTACACTGGGGGAGAATGTGTGCTTTACTGCCATTCTCCCTCCGTTAGGTCGAGTTAGTTTATAGCATTGTTCAAATCTTCTATTTCCTCATTGATCTTCTGTTTAAATATTTTATTCATTGTAAGTGGTGTATGTTGAAATCTTCTGTTATTAGTTTGGAACGGTCTATTTCTCCATTCAAATCTGTCAACATTTTTCTTTAATTTGGGGCTCTGTACTTAGGTGCATAGATATTTATAACTGTTTTGTCTTCATCTTAACCTCTTGGTCAGCTGGAACCTTGCTTACTATTTTTATTGCCTCCATATGGCTCATTCATGAAGTTGTTTTTGATGATTTAACATAATATTCTCCCCAGATCATTTTATTAGATCTCAAATATTTCTTAAATATGATCTGTTTAACTCTCTCATTACTATCCCTGCTTCACTAATTCAAGCAACTGAATCTGTGGGAATTCAATGCTATATCTAAGATTTCTTTAAACTTTTTATTCCTTCTCCTGTGTTGAGCTCCTATACTATTATTTAGTAAATCCACGAGTCCTGTATTTCCCACAATACTCCTTTACAAAAGAAATACAAGAGTGATGAAGAGAATAGCCAAAGAATCAACCCATTCCATACTTCCCTGTGCACCCTGTTTGCCAGGCTGAGATCTGTGAAGCAAGTTCCCGTACAGTGAAATGTTAGAACACAGGCTCAGGAATAACAGAAACTTTCAGCAGATGTTTTAAAGCAGAGGCTTTATTGTGTTGACAGTCCAAAGGGTCCAGAAGAGCAGGGGAGGAGACCCCAATGTGGCTGGTCTCCCAGGGAGGACAGCTGCTCTGGTTAGGAGCAGTGGATGGCAGATCTGCATTCCTAACTGCACGCTGGGGAGGAGAGACAAATCTGTGGTTTTGAGTGTTGACTATTTATACTCAGGGGAAGGGGGCTCTTCCACTGAGAGTTCCTGCCTTGATAAGCATCTGGGGCTGCTTGTTCTTAGTTTCTGAGTTCAAGGTATGGTGGGGCCTTATTAATAAACCTCTTACCCAGACTGTGGAATGGAAGCATGCTGAAGCATTGACATACAATAGAAAAGGGGGCATGGGGAGGGGAGTTAGGTGAAGACTGGGTGATGGCCACTGACCATGGGTCTGTGACTTCCCCAGCCCTGTCTGTGCTGCAGGTCTGTTTGTCTGTCTCTCTCCCTTGCTCTCCATTTCCACAAAGTAGGAAACTAGACCCTGGGACACTGAGGCAGAGCAACTCCATCATCCTGACTATGCTTATGCTTATCAAAGAAATCATCAACGCGATGGGAACAAGATGAGGCCTGTCTTCTGAATCTCATAGGCGTGCTTATGGATGGAAAGGTGAAATTTAACTCAGAAACTCCAGAGGATTTGGTAAATGCAGCTTTACTATTTAATTTATCCCATGACTTTCTTCAGTAAATGATCTTCTTAAAATTTAGCAAATCATTCAATAATTGCATAATTTTACCATAGGTCTTTCAGATTGTAGAGATCTAAATTGTGGCCTTGGCATGAAACTTAACATGGAACTCTGCTATGAAGTTCTTACATGATTGAGTACTTTGTCAGGTCATATGAAGAAAAATTACTACATGATAAAGTCATGGGAAAGAAGAAATACAAGTATAAACTAGAGACAACTTAGTAATAGGAATTACTTCCCTTTACCTTCCTTCTTCAGACCAGTGGATCCTAACCATGTGGAGGATACAGTAGTGTTGCTTATTTCTAACTACAGTTTTACAGTATTTGACTTTTATTTCTTTCTTTCTTCATCATGTAGTGCTTTCAGTTTTATAAAGCACCCTCTTTACTTGCAGAATTACTTCACTGTCTAAAGTCACTTTTCTGAGATGAAACAACTGGGGCTTACTCAAGGCAGTTGGAATTTGAGAAGGTCAAGAGATGGTGGAAAAATTCTGGCTCATTTAAGGAAGGGTTTAATTTGACTCAGCTTCTTAAGTATTCATGAAAGCATAAGAACAAAGGAAAACTTGGTGTGCTACCCTAGTAGTTCTTCCTAATTATAGATGTATTTTTCATGATTTCTGTTTGAAAGTTTGGTTTTCATGTAACCCTTCTTTTTCTCTCAAAGCTTCTTACCTCATAGCAAAAACTAAAAATTAACTTGTGGCTGAAACTTGTGCTTAGCAAACCTGTAGAGGAATATTAGAGAAAGAGTGGGGTTTTCCTAATGCTATTTGGAATTTGGACATGGCATATTTCACTTTGCTTGACTGCTTTCTGAGCTCTCTCCCAACTACAGATGGCATTTATTTATCTTTAAGTAACATTTCTCTTCTTGTTTGTGACAGTTCCAGGTGGTCACTATAAATTCCCAACAGAGCAAGCAATCAAGCAAAATTATATTTGGAATGACTGAATGAAACAGATAAATGCCTGTATTGGGTTAATATAATACTGTGGAAACTTTAACTTGGTGGTTTTGTTTGTATGTGCTGTGTGCAGTTAAAATGATACATCTTAAATGTTTGGCTTTCATTTTGATAAAGATGGAAATAAACTTTGGGTACATTGAGATTTCTTTTGATATATGTGCCCAAATCAATAACAGTGTAGTCGGGTCAGGCCTTTCTAATAATATTTTTCACCTGTAAATCACTCTGAAACTCTAGTTAGAAATGATTGGGTGTTTATTTTAAAATGATGAAGCACCAGTAGAAATCAGTAAAAATTGAGATATAACAGACTGCATGAAGGTAGTATAAATTCATTTAAAAATGCATTTTTGGGGCCATGGTGGCTCAGCAGGCAGAGTTCTCACCTGCCATAAAAAAAAAGTAAAAAAATGCATTTTTGTAACAATGAAAAACATTGTTATAATTTTAAAAAAAGCAACTAAGAAGACTAAATAAAATTCATCCGTCCCCTCTATCCATCAGTAAATAATGTGTAACATTGTTATAATAATTTTCCTTTTTTTCTCAATTATATATCTTCGTATGTTTATAAAATCAGGATCCACACCTGTTGATAAGCATAAAGAGATGATTTATTTACAAAACACTATATTGTAAACATTTTCCCATAGCTTTGAATACTCATCAAGTCACGATTTTTAAGTAATATTTTTATAGCCCATCATGGAATTATACCATAATTCTTACAACCATCATCCTGTTTTTGAGTATAAAACTTCTTTGCTGTTTTACACTAATAGAAATTGTATTTTAGAATATTCTTGAAACAACTTTTGGTTTCCATTTCTGCCTTTTTTAATAGAAAGAGCCAAGATACAAAATACTGAAATTAAAGCATGTGAACTCTTTTATATCTTTGCTCTGTATAATCCAGTTGCTTTCCAGAAGGTTGTATTAATTGTCACCTCCACAGATTTTTATGCAATAACCTTGTGTATGGAATTCTCAGCAACATTACTTCTTAAAGAATCTCTTGCAGCGTTTAGGGGAAAATAATGTCTGCTTCTCTTTGTTCTCCCTTTTATTTTTTAACTTCATAGGGATTTATTTCCTTAATTGCCAGAATAAGGGCTACTAGTATTTCTTCTGTGAGTTGCATATTCATGTCAGTGGAGTATACATTCCATTAGAGTGAGAAATGGCAATAAACAAGTATAATGTGGATTTAACATCTAAGAAGAGAAACCAAGATGGGATTAGGGGTGAGAGTGATGGAGTTGTGGAAAGTCATTTCAGATGTTCTTTTCATGAAGAAGTCTTTTCATATTTGGTTACATTTCTGCAGAGATTTGAAAGGATGGGATATTACTGGGGGTGGAGAGAGGTGGAGGTAGCATTACAGGCATGTCCTTGTTGGGTCTGCAGAGTCCAGTATGCCTGAAGCAGGGGCAGAGAAGATCAGAATGTAGACCCCTTGGAGGGTAGAGACTGTAGTAAAACATTTCGATTTTAACGAGTACAAGAAGGAAAGCATTGCAAAGTTTTGAGCAGAAAAGGGACAAGGTCTGTGTAAATTGCAATCAGTTACCACCTCTGGACATGTAATTGGTGAAAGTCCAGGCTGGCTCTCAGCCCCATGGCTCCGTTGACTCCTGTGCCAGGGAGCTTTACAGGGAGCAATGTATACACAGTGGCCCTGAATTTGTCTGCTGTTGTGATTGGAGCATTCTGGCTGCAGTGTGAAGGATGACTTGACTGGGCCAGGAATTAATGTGGGCAGGTCCTTTAGGAAGCCATTCAGATAATAGCAGCGAGGGTTAGTTAGTCCAGGTGCAATGAAAGCGGTGAGAAAAGAGGCTGGATTCTGTAATGCTGATAGAACTTGCAGTTCGATGATCAGTTGGGAGGAAGGAAGGAGTGAAGAGTAATTCCAAATTTTGTTCCTAAAATTTTCATATTGAAAGTTTAATTTTGCAAAAGTCTGCTTCACTTAAGAATATACTCTACTTGCCATTCTTTATATTTTCTGTCATGTTTACATGGATTGGAATTTCCTTGAGGGATTTTGGTGACTATTTTATAATTATTTACATCATCATTGTTATTCAAATATACCACATTAATGCAGGGTGTTAATAATAGGGTGGCATATGGGAACTCTGTGTTTTAGGAGTTCTGTAAGCCTGCAACTTCTCAGATAAATATAACTAAGTAAAAATAAATTTTAAAAAGTCCAGCAACACTTCCTGAAATAAACACCCACACTGTTACTAAAATTAAGTCTTTTGTATATCCTTTATAGGCATACCTTGGAGATATCGTGGGTTCAGTTCCATACTGCTGCAATAAGGCAAATGCTGCACGCAGTAAAGCAAGTGACATGCATTTTTTTTGTTTTGAAGTGCATGTAAAAGTTATGTTTACACTATGCATTAGTCTATTAAGTGTGCAATAGCATTATGTCTAAAAAAGGCAGTGTACAGCTTAATTTGAAATACCCTTTTGCTAAAAAATGCTAACCATCATCCTGTCAGTGAGTCATCATCTTTTTGGTGGCATCTTGCCTTCGTGTTGACGGCTTCTGACTGACCAGGGTGGGGGTGCTGAAGGTTGGAGATGAGCAATAAGCCTGTTTCACTTTCTTATCATTCGTGTGTTCTCTGGAGGAGTACTTTAATTTCCTTCAAGAACTTTTCATTTGCATTCACGATTTGGCTACCTGTGTGGCGCAAGAAACCTTAACTTTGGCCTGTGTCGGCTTTCAAACGTGTCTTCCTCTCTAAGCTTAATCATCTCTAGCTTTTGACTTATAGTGAGAAACGTGCCCCTCTTCCTTTCACTCGAACACTTAGAGGCTATTGTAGGAGTATTAATTGGCCAAATTTCAATATTTTTGTGTCTTGGGAAATACGGAGCACAAGGAGAGGAAGAGAGACTAGGAAATGGCTGGTCAGAACACACACACGTTTGATTAAGTTTCCCATCTTACGTAGTTGTGTTTTGTGCTGCCCCTGCACAATTACAACTGTAACATGAAAGATCACCGATTACAAATCGTCATTACTGATATCACAATAAAGGAAAAGTTTGAAATATTGTGAGAATTATCAAAATGTGACACAGAGACGTGAAATGAACCTGTGCTGTTGGAGAAATGGTACCTATGGCATTGTTCATGGCAGGGTTGCCACAAACCTTGAATTTGTAAAAAACTTCAAAGTGCAGTGAAGTGAAGTACAATGAAATGAGGTATACCTGTACTCTTAAAACAGATTTTCATGGGACTATAATATAAAGGAATTAACCATAAATGTTGTAGCTGCTATACATTTATCTAGTAAATAAAACACTAATCACATAATTGTTTCAGATACATAAGAGATATAAGTAACATTACATGGTTTATTAAATCAGAATATTACACCAAATTTTTCTTTAAATATAAGTATTGTAGAGTATTTCCTCATTACTTATGAGCTTCACCCATATCAGAAACAGACCTTTTTCCTTATTTCAAGCAAAACAATATAAAACATATAACATGTTGACTTTTTTGAGTTTCTGGCATGTGATATGTTTCTTGGGAGCCAAAGCTCTTTCTGCACACATGTTTTCTTCATCTGGTGTTTGAAGTATAGTTTTATTCAAGTTAGGGGAGAAAAATCAAACAGATTGGTATCATATAGAAAACACATAAATATGATTAAAATGACTATCCATACAGAAACAATTATTAAAGTTTGTTTAATTCTTTCATTTCAGTCCATTGTCAGTTCAGGCATTAAAGAACCAAAAAGTTGAGTAATGTGTACATTGCTTGTCTTCAAGTAAAATACTTCATCTGATAATGCGGCAAACAGTGGATGGCTTTTTTTGTTGACCTTAATGACTTCTGCAGTAACGTGTTCCTCTTGTTCTCTGATCGCATCTGAGGCCGTTTCACCTTGCTGCAGCAGCTTTACCAGCCTAGTCTCAGTTCTTGGGTCCTTCCAGTTTCAAGCTGTTCTGCAGAAACATCTCCCTTTCCCTAATGACAAAGTCCCTGTCCTGTATTTTCTTCCATCAGTGGTCAGAATGCCATCATCACATACTGTTTCAGTAGGTCTCTGGATTCTTGTTTTGTGCCTCTGTCCTCAGAGTTCCTGTCACCGTCCTCCAGTCTCAGCGCTGGCACTTCCAGTGCTCACCCCCGAGAAGAGGCCAGGCTTGGCCTGAGGCCTCAGACTTCCAGCGCTCATGGTTCTCAAGATTTGTCCAATGCTCGCCTTCCAAGGTCGATGCAGCTATTGGCGAAAATGTGCTCAACAAGAAGTCTGAATCACGGACTACAACATTAGCCAAAGTATTTCCTTTCCCGTACAGTCCTTTATCTCCCATTTTCTGATGTGTTTCTGAGAAGTGTTTTGTTTATTTATTCTTAGAACATTCTACTTCTGCCCCTCCTGCTCCCACTTTAGTTTTCTTCCATCCTTGGGGATTGATAAACACTGATGATATAACTGGACTCCTTTTTTTTTTTTTTTTTTTAATATTTTTATCATAAAACCTTAACAAACAAACATACAAACATTCTTGGCATACAAAAAATCTAGGGTGGACCACGGTGGCTCACTGGCAGAGTTCTCACCTGCCATGCCGGAGACCCGGGTTCGTTTCCCGGTGCCTGCCCATGCAAAAACAAAAACTGTAAATGGTGTACAATCAAGAGCTCACAGTATAATCACATGATTGTGTATTCATCACCATGATCATTTGTTTTAATATTCGCATTCATTCCAGCAAAAGAAATTAAAAAGAAAAAAAGAAAAACTCACATATACCATACCCTATCCCTCCCTCTCATTCACCACTAGTATTTCAGTCTATTCAATTTATTTTAACCTTTATTCCCCCTATTATTTGTTTATTTTTTATCCATATTTTTTTACTCACCTGTCCATAACCTAGATAAAAGGAGTATCAGACACAAGTTTTTCACAGTCACACAGTCATATTGTAAAAGCTGTATTATTATACAATCATCTTCAAGAAACATGGCTACTGGAACACAGCTCTACAGTTTCACATACTTCTCTCTAGCCACTCCAATACACCATAAACTAAAAAGGGGATATCTCTAATGCGTAAGAATAACCTCTTGACTCTGTTTGAAATCTCTTAGCCACTGACACTTTATTTTATCTCACTTCTCTCTCCCCCTTTTTGGTAGAAAAGGTTTTCTCAATCCCTTGATGCCAGGTCCTGGCTCACCCTGGGAGTTCTGACCCACATTTTCAGGGAGATTTACACCCCTGCGAGTCATGTCCCATGTAGTGGTGGGGAGGGCAGTGAGTTTATTTGCCCTGTTGCCTTAGAGAGAGAGGCCACATCTGAGCAACAAAAGAGGTTCTCTGTCGGTGACTCTTAGGCCAATTTTAAGTAAGCTTACCCTATCCTTTGCAGGGATAAGTTTCATAGGGGTGGACCCCAAGATCGAGGGTTTGGCCTGTGATTTGGTTGTCCCCACTATTTGCGAGAAGAACAGAAATTCTCCAAATGGGAAAGTTGAATATTTCCCTCTTTATTCCCATTCCCTCAAGGGGACTTTGCAAATACTTCCTTTTGCTCACTGTCCAAATCATTCTGGGATTTATCGGGGCATCACATTAACCTAGACAAATCAACAGAATCTCATGCCCTATTCAAGATTCCACGCACTTATGGTGTTCACTGGACTGTTTTTTTTTTTTTTTTTTTTTTTTTAACATGGGCAGGGACTGGGAATTGAACCTGGGTCTCTGGCATGGCAGGCGAGCACTTTGCCACTGAGCCACCATGGCCCGACCCCACCTGGACTCTTAATCTTAGTTGGGTCGTCTGTTGGATTTGTACCAATGTCCTACAGTACACATCAGAATCACCCAGAGGCTTGGGGAACATAAATTGCTGGGCCACACCCTCCAGATTTTCTGATGCAGTGTGTCTGGGGAGAAGCTCAGAAACTTCTTTTTCTAGCAGGGTGCCAGGTGATGCTAATGATGCTGAACAGAGATCATGCTTTAAGAACCACTATCCTAGATATGCCAATGAATATACACAACTGAGTATGTCTAATTCTAAGGAGGTTACACAGTGAAGGAGGTTACACAATGAAGTAAAATTATAACTCGGGAAAGAGGAAATGAAGAGCGGGTGGTTGGGTTAGTTACGGAAAGTACCACAGATGAAAAAATTGTAGTTGGGTCTCAAAGATGGGATAAGATTTGGCTAGTCAGAAACAGGGAGAGTATAATATTGTTTTCAACACCCCAAAAGACAGGACATAATTAATTGCAAGTCATCATTGAGGATTGCGGGAGCTCAGTGGAGAGCTCAGGTGGAACAGGCCAAAGCGCCTAAGCGTGCTGGGCTTTGGAACTGCAGTGCTGCCACAGAGGCTTTGAGCCTAGAATTAACATTTTGAAGGTTCTGTAATTTTATTCAGTCTTTCATCAGATACTTGCTGTGTGCCTACTGTTGTGGCAGACAACTGTTTTAGAATTTGGGGACCAAATGTGAACAGAAGAGGTAAAAGTGAATCTCTACTTCGGTGGTTCAAAGCTGAAATTATAAAAATAAATTTGTAATTGCAGGTATTTCCTGTGACCTTCTAGGTAAAAAGAAATCTAAACGAGATATTCCCTATCCTGAAGAGGACACAATATAACTATCTTATATGTCCCAAATACCAGGTAACCTAAGTGTGGCATTAAGTATTTTATTATGATGCATAAAGCATGATTGTGGCAGCTTGGGGTTATGACCCCAGCAAAACGTGTTTTTAATCCATTCCTGTGGGTGTGACCCATTGTAAGTAAGACCGTTTGATGGGGTTCCTTCCGTTAGGGTGTGGGCCACTTGAATCGGGGGGGTCTTCATCTTATCACTGGATACCTCAGGGAGGAGCCACAGTGAGAACAGCCCCGGGAGTGGCCAAGAGCTGGAGGTCAGCAGAATCCAGAAGAGAAAGGAGGAGCCGCTGCTGTGTATATGACCATATGACAGAAGAGCCGGGACTCCATAGATTGCTGGTCAACCAGAAAATACTAACCCTGGCAAGTCCTTTAGCCTCTGAAACGTTGAGGCAATACATTCCTCTTGTTCAGCCCACGCATTGTATCCATTGTATGGTTCTTGTTTTAGAAGCCGGGAGACTAAATCACCATTAATGATTGACTTCATCCTAAAGTGTAAAGGTTTTCTGTACTTCACAGTATTTTATTTAGATTTTCAGTGAACGTAGGCAGAAATCAGTACACAGAGGGTGTTTTTTTTTTTTTAACCTATTTGTAGACTAGCAAGGAGCAGTTGCACAATCCTGTATAAACGCCTTCACTTTCCTTAAGTCACTAATACAAAAATTGTTAAAAGGATTTCAATTACTACAACATAGACGCTGAAAGGCAAACTGAGGAGATAGAGACATCAGCTGGCAGCAAATAGCATTGCTAGAGGAAGGTCACTGAAAAAGTTTCTCTCTCTTACTCTTCCTATCTTTTTTTTATCCCTTTCTCTCTCTCTCATAAAATTAAATTCAATTAATTCCTCCTTGCAAGACATCAGAAATGAATTGCTCACCAACTGTTTTCCCAGTGCTTATAACTGTTCCACAAAAATTCAACAAGACATCGAATAGCCATAAACAAGAACCATATTTCAAGCAGATGTTCATAAAACTCTTTTGAATCTAGTCTAATCTCACCAGTCTAGAGCTGTCCAGGGGCAGGATGCTCCTTGCAGTGGGTCCGGCTGTATTTGAAAGAGTCAGCAGTGCCTTCAGGGAACGATTCTAGTGGGAAATGAGAATCCTGTTCTTGGAAAGCTCAGCCAGGGCCATGTGGGGCCAGTTGCTGAAGGGAGTTCTCTAAAGGCCAATCTCAGAGAGCCTCGGTGTTACAAGGAAAAACTCCTACTGCTCAGAGTGGGTTTATGACGTTACCCCATCAGATAAGCGCTCCCCAGTGAAATCTGATTGCATGTTGACCTTAAACCTGGGTAAGCATTCAGTACTTTCTTTGCACCACTGACCTCTTTCAGACACTTCACAACTCGTTCTTAATTCCTGATTTTCTCAGATTAAAGGAGGAACTAGCAGTATTTTCATAAACTAATAGAATGTTAAAAAGAATATACCATAAAGGGACTGAATTAAGCTATATTATTTAACAGTGTGGTTTTTTTTTACCCCAGAAATATACAATATGGTTTAAAATAACAGAAAAAAGGCTCAAATATGTAAAAGATTCTGTTTGCCTTTTTAGTCATTGAGCATCCCAGTTAGTTAAACCATGGAAATGTGCTATTTCTCTAAACATTTTTAATACAAATCCTTCTGTAAAATGCTGTAATTAAACAGAGGACATCAGATAGCTATTACCTCTTCTTGAGGCCTAATGCTCATTTCTTGTGCTTTTCCAGTGATAATAGTGATTTCCCCAAGGCACATCGAATTCTACAGAGCTGTTTATACCCATGATAGTGGCTCCAGAAAAAATATTTTTCTCATGCTGTGTCTTACTGACCTTTATTTTCTTGGCCTCCATTTTGATGTGTGTGTGTCAATATGCTTACTTTTATCAACAATACAGTATGTTTCTCCATTTAATTTCTACTATGTATTATGTGCAGAGAGGTAGAAAACTCATTTGGTTATACTGTTCATCAAATAGAGTCAGTAAATGGTTTTCCTATCTTTAATCATAAGTAATATAAAGAACCAGTTGGGGGCGGGCCACAGTGGCTCAGCGGCAAGAATGCTTGCCTGCCATGCCAGAGGACCCGGGTTCGATTCCCGGCGCCTGCCCATGTAAAAAAAAAAAAAAAAAAGAACCAGTTGGAAGTTTAGGTTTTTATGGCCAAAAGGATAAGTACAAAGTTAACTGTATTAAAGTTAAAATTGCTGTGTTTCAAAAATATTCAACAATAATGAAGTGATCATTTTCACATGAAGTCTTAAGAGATTTATCATGTTTTTTTACTAGCATTTATTAAAATTGCATATACTACCCAGATGAAGTTTATAAAATACGACAACATTAAGGTAGATCTTGTTTTTATTGAAAAGCTAGACTAACCTGAAACATTTGCAGGCTGGAGCACTGAAAGAAAAGCTAGACTAACCTGAAACATTTTCAGACTTTCATGGTATTTGATGAAAATTTGTGTTGTTTTGATAATTACTAGAATGGCATTGAAAAAATTTTAAATTAGGGAAAAATACACTCACACAACCTACAAACCCTTTTCCAAAAGCAGTCAAGAAGTATATGAAGCCAGAAGAGAACCTTCTGGAGATATCCTCTATACTCTAATTTTAGTTCTGCATGCATGATACAATTGCCAGAAAAGTTTTTTCTTTTTAATTAATTAATTATTAATTAATTTTTCATCATGATCATTTCTTAGAATATTTGCATCAATTCAGAAAAAGAAATAAAAAGAAAACAAAAAAATTCATAGATACTATACTCCATACCCCTCCCTTTCATTGATCACTAGCATTTCAGTGTACTAAATTTATTTTAACATTTGTTCCCCTATTATTTATTTATTTTTAATCCTTATGTTTTACTCATCTGTCCATAAGGTAGATAAAAGAAGCATCAGACACAAGGTTTTCACAATCACAGAGTCACATTGCGAAAGCTATATCATTACATACAGTCATCTTCAAGAAACATGGCTACTGGAACACAGCTCTATATTTTCAGGCACTTCCCTCCAGCCTCTCTGTTAGTCCTTAACTAACAAGGTGATATCTATTTAATGCATAAGAATAACCTCCAGGATAACCTCTCGACTCTGTTTGAAATCTCTCAGCCATTGACATTTATTTTGTCTCGTTTCCCTCTTCCCCCTTTCGGTCAAGAAGATTTTCTCAATCCCTTGATGCTGAGTCCCAGCTCATTCTAGGATTTCTGTCCCACGTTGCCAGGAAGGCCCACACCCCTGGGAGTCATGTCCCTCGTAGAGAGGGGAGGGCAGTGAGTTTGCTTGTCCTGTTGGCTGAGAGAGAGAGAGGCCACATCTGAGCAACAAAAGAAGTTCTCTTGGGGATGACTCTTAGGCCTAATTTTAAGTAGGCTTAGCCTGTCCTTTTCAGGGTTAAGTTTCATATGAACAAACCCCATGATTGGGAGTTCAGCCTATTGCTTTGGTTGTCCCCACTGCTTGTGAGAATATCAAGAATTCTCCACTTGGGGAAGTTGAATTTTCCCTCTTTCTCACCATTCCCCCAAGTGGACTTTGCAAATACTTTTTTATTCAGTGGTCAAATCCTAATGAGATTTATTGGGGCATCACTCTGGACAAACCTACAAAATCTCATGCCCTACTCAAGGTTCCATGTACTTATGGTGTTCAATTAAGCTGTCCACATAAGTTATATTAGGAAATGCACTAGGCGATATATAAATTTTGTACCAAATAAACATTTTTTGCTTTAGTTACACGCATAACTTAAAGTTTTAAAATATTAATTACCATCTATTTTCAACACGCTGAATTATTGACATTCCTTTGTCCTTCCTCATGCAAAAACGTTTTTAAATTTGTGCATTTTGTCGCTCTCATTATATACTCCTAGGCATCATCTCAGTCTTTATCATCTATCTTTCCTTCGGATTTCCTTTGTGCCCCCAGCCCTCCTCCCTCTATCATTCTCACATTCAGCTTCATTCAGTGTTCTAACATGATTGTATTACAGTTAGGTAGCATTGTGCTATCCATTTCTGAATTTTTACAGTCAGTCCCGTTGCACTATCTGTATCCCTT
>PVIY010018832.1:0-46835 GCA_004026745.1 Myrmecophaga tridactyla | reverse complement strand
TTATGAAAACTTATTTCCTCTCTCCTTTTCTCTTCCTTCCTTCCTTCCTTCCTTCCTTCCTTCCTTCCTTCCTTCCTTCCTTCCTTCCTTCCTTCCTTCCTTCCTTCCTTCTATATTTTTGTTAAAACTCCTCATTTTATAAGAGAAAACATGATCTACTAGGGACAGCAACTCTCCAAAAATCATATAGCTTGTCCCTCCATTGTTTGGGAGCTGGACATTAGGGTGCTGTAAGATCAGGTCTCACCTAAGGAATATTTTATATAAAGCCATTGGACAGATTAGCGAGGACAAAAAGACCAAAGAGGATCACTGCTGCAGAGTTGAGAAGGGCAATGCATTCACTAAGCCAAAGAGAAGAGTTTGGCTTTTTTTATAAATAAAGGAAGAGAAGCAATTATAGAGAGCCAGGAAAGGGAGTTAGGGATTGCAAAGTAATAGAAATGGTCAAAGAGTTTGGGTCAAGGCAGAAAACTGTGCAGGGAAATTCTTTTTAAGAGGTAATATGGATTGATGCACAAACGCTCTTACAAATAGCCTGTTTTAACTTGCATGAGTAGAGCCAGCTGCATTCAAAGGGCAAAGCTCTAAATCACCCTAGCATCCTGTTTTTCATGCATAGGTTTATTTATCTCTTGAAAACAACAAATTCAAAATTTTATGAGAGCTTCTAGAATGAATTGGATGAACTAGAAGAGAACCTTGCTAGGACATAAGGAAAGGCAGTTTAGAGGTTTGTGATGAGGCCACTCCAGGTATATGCCTGTACCACCAAATAGAGAAAGAAGATGAAAATGCAAATTCAAGTAGGGAGCACACATTGTGTTCACTGATCCTTGGATCAAAGCGTGACACCTCTTTTCCCCAGAAGAGGAAGGGGGCATATGTCTGAGTGGTGGTGGGGGGGTCTCTGCTGCCCTGTTAGGTGTCTCCATCATACAAGGGATGACATATAGAAAACAATAGCTGCTTGCTACATGAGCTGCTGAGAGGTAAGGTCTCCGAATGCTTCACTGGGGGAAATTCCCACCACAAAGCTTTAGGTAGGTAGTCTAAGGTCATTAAGTAAAAGAAAGACTGATATGGGGACAAAAGACATGGGATTCTGGATGTCAAGAATGCAAATTAATCAACTCATGACTAACCAGTTTCTACCCATTGAAAAAGGAAGATACACACTCATTGGGTTGGGTTCAGATTGAATTAGATGATGGATGTGGCATAACTTTGTAAAAGTTTTCAAATGCCAGTTTACTTATTTATTTAAAGCATGAATTTATGTCTGGAGGTTAGGCCTGTAGACGGGAAGCAGATCAATGCTCAGATGAGGCACGATGGAAAACTCTCCCTCAACCACTGGTCCCTACAGAGTCGCTAGAGGCAGCCAAGTCCCAGAACTAGCTCTCAATCTGAGGCTCATCAGAACTCCTGACAAAGCTAACTCTTTCCCTGTGGAGAGATTCTCCTGAAATGTTCCTGTTGTGGTTTCTCTGGGCAGGAGAGATTGAGAGCAATGGGGATATGAGGCTAAGTTCCTAAATTTGCCAACTCCTCCTGAGCCTGGGAATTGAGCAAACCTTTGATTCATCTGTATTGAGTGGAGGAGACAATTTAACTTCTTTGATGAAAAAAAAATCATGAATGCCACAATTAATGGAGAATTCTCTTTTAACATCTCTGAGTAGTATGATGCTGTGAGAAAACTTCTAGACTTTGAGGTAGGATATCTGGTGGTGGGTCTGGGCCTTCCCCTAACTTGGAATCTTCAAGAGTTCACTCTGGATTGATGTCCCATTTGTGAAACTGGCATATACAAAGCTGTCCTATTTTCCTCAGAGACTTTTAATGAAATGTTATGTGAATGTTTGTAGAAAATACATAATAGTAGAGGGAGTATGTTTTATTCCCCTAATATTGCTTATGCTGTGGGAGAAACCCAACTGTCCTTGTTTATGAAACACTAGATTGTACCTGCTTCTGATTAAAAGAACAAAACAAAACAAATCAAAACCCAGCACTGAAGTAAACAGATTCCTAAAGTTGTGCCTTAAGGATGTTATCTAGGATATGCAAGACTTCGAATTTTAGCAATAGGCAGACTTTGGGTTTAAGTCTGTGCTCCATGATTTACTTACTAAGTAATTTTGAAATATCTCCTTAAAGTCTCTGGATTCAGTTGCTTCATCTGTAAATGGTCAGAAGGATGCTTTAGCACAAATTGCTGTAAGGTGGAAAATGTTTGACATAGTATCTGGCCAACAGCAAGTTCTCATTTCACCTACCTGGTTACAATGTTAAACTTGAACGCATTTGTCCTGTGAAAGTGTGATCCTCTCCATCAAGCATCTCGCTGCTTCTGCTCTCCTCTAGGTTTTTGTCCTAAATGAAGTAATAATTTCACCTAATTTCACCTAAACAGATTAAGGAAACATTAAAAAGCATAAAGGACACTAAAGAAAACATACAAACATTAATGTGTTCAGATGAGAAAGAAACAATTTCCTTGCAAGGATATATTCTCCTTAGGTTTAGGGAAAAAAATAAAATGAATTAAATTTAGTTACAAAGTATCTCTCCAATTGAAGTTGTAAAAGGATATGCAGTGAGGATATGTTTTTGTTTGTATAATGCTGACTTCAACAGATATGTGTTTACATTGGGGCTCAATTTCCTTCTTCATAAAGTGACATAGTTCAATATAAGGCCTTTCTAACCATTGGCATTTTCTAAGGTCTATGAATTTCTGACCATGTTTCTGAATCTTTGACAAGGTTAAATCTAGCCCCAAAACAGGAAGTCTGAGATCAATCACCGGCAGCATTCAGGAGAAGTCAAGGAGGCAACAGGAATGGATAACTACATATCCAGCCTAACTCCTATCTCTGAAATGCAGCCCTGCTAGCGGCCACCGCTTTAGGATGCAGTTTGATGAACGTCTGCAGCAGTAAATTACAGTGTAAACTAGTTGATGACCCTCCCACAGGCTTGTCTCTTCAGGGAGGGGCTTTTTATGGTTTTTTCTCTGTTAGAGTAGGTAGAGTTGAATCTCATTATAATCCCAGTGTTGGGAAACAGTGAAAAAGCCACCCTATATCAACCAGAGCATTGGAGTGAATTTAACCTGATGCATAATTCATTCTGTAGGACAAAGTCTTCAAAATGGATGAAGATAAGAGGCTTTTTTTTCATAAAGGTGTTTTTACTGTGTTGTGGCAGCTAATGTGGGGGTAGAATGTGGGTCACTTTTCAGCTGAACAGAATAGCTAAAGTGTGGAATTGTACACTGCTCAAGGCAAAGTGGTTTCTAGAACCATCATTTACTGCCTACCTAGTTTTCCCACTCCCTATTTTCTCCTTCCTTTGGGAGTCCTGCTCCCCTGAACCATATTGTCTTGGTGGAACTAATTGAGTGTCCTGGACTCCCCACTTAGGGATTGAGATTAGACTGTTCCCCATGGCAGATCTATCATAGAAGTGTCTCCTGTCCACTCCTCCTCAGGCACAGTGATGGCTTGCAAGATGATCAAATAACTCAAGAACTTTCTGCTAGAGCTAGTGGGGAGGGTTTTGTGAATTGTAAGGGTGTAGGTTTGGAGTTTTCAGGAGTCATTATTCCCACCATATAGCAAGAGCCTGTCTCCCACAGGAAATCATTGTCAATTAGAGCCCAAGGACAGAGGTAGAGAGGGGGTCAGATTAGACTGATGATGGTAGTGATAGATGGACAGATAGATGATAGAGAAAGAGAGAGACAGAGACAGAATAAGCTACTGCTTACAACAAAATCTGAGCCTCTACATCAAACTGTGCCTGATCTGATGCCAGATTCATCTTTGGTTCTTAAGATAATGACCTAATAAATTCCTTTTTAGTGCAGACTTTTTGAATTGGCATTTCTGTTACTTGCCACAAAAAGAGCCCTAATATAAACACATATCAAAATGTGTCATTGGTTAGGATTAGTCTTCACACAAATAGTTATTTTGCGTCTACTATGTGATCACTATGTGAAAGTGAATATTCAAAATATATTGAGGCAGCAAAAAAGTTGGGGTTCAAAAATTTTGGCTTTATAGTCCCTGCTTTATCACTTAGAATCCATCAACTTTAAACGTGTGAGAACTGTTTGATGGGGTAATTCCTAGCAATTTTTCTTGCAGACATATTTACAGAAGTGCACAATGGTGTATAAAGGGATGTTTATTTCAGAATTGGCTGTATTAGCTAGACAAAGTCATTAATGAACAAATGTCTCACAATCTTAATATATCTTCTTATTGTACTTTCAATAAAATCACAGTCCTTTGCTTTGACCTACAAGTTTCTGAATGATCTGACTTTTTGTGACACCTCCAGCCTTTCTTTTTCCCCTTCAAGTTCTCATCTACACAACAATCACTGGCTTCCTTCAAGTAACTCATATATCCACCAAAGTGAAATGGATAAATTAGGAATTATAAAATACCTAGGTGAATAAATTTGTAGCAATTAGCAAGTTTGGCAAAGATCTATCTTTACAAGATAAAGAGCTCTCCAAGATAATGCCACCTTAAATAGAGGAATCTAAGTGTGTGTGTGAGTGTGTAGGTGAGTGTAGTTGGTCATTGCTCATCCATAATTCTGTGGCACAGAATGGATATAATCCTTCAAACAGGATGAGTGGAAAGCCCAAGTGGAAGAGACTGTTGAAACTTTCTCCTTTCCTCCTCTCCCTCACAGAGTTTAAAAAGAGAAAGAGAGAGAAAGAAAAAAAAAAAAAAAAAAAGAAATACCAGATACCTTCTCCTCATTCTGGACCTATAGAATGCCTGTCTAAGTCTGCCCCAAACTTTGTAATTTATAGCAACAAGTATTTATCAAAAGTGAATTTGTACAAGATTCTGCATGACTTTACCGACATTTAGTTCATGTGTTCCTCTCAAAAGACCTATGAGGTACGTATTCGATATTTCCACTTATGTTGAGGATGAGAGAGGTTAAATAATTTATCTGTGATCACACAGCTAGTAAGTGACAAAGTCATCTTTATTTAAACCCAAATCTGTCTTACTCCAGAGTTCACACTCATATTCACTATACTAGTTGAAAATAGTAGATAGCCACTAAAGTTTGTAAACTTAGAGCCAGCACAGAACCTCTTTTTCCTGCCCCAAATTCTGCACAATCCAGAGTTACATGAGAGAGAAAATGCTAGATGGCTGCATTGTCCTTAAGATGCAAAGAACTTACTTCCCTACCTTTCCGTGTCAGAGATGACCAGAAACTTCATGACTATCAGAAGATATAGCCCAAAGGCACAGAAATATTTTCCCATTCCCGCCAGGAGAGAGGTGACTTGTCCTCAAAAGCACAACAACTAGAAAGCAAAATAGTGTAACTCCCCTCCCCTATCAGCTGCCAGGCTCCTGCATTCACAGAGAGGACACCTATGTCAGCTTTGCTATTTACTTTTGTTCAAGGGCTGTGAATTAACAGCTACAGAGACGGGCCTATGAGTGACAGTCTAGAATCAAAAATAACATCTCTTAAACTTGCATAAGTTGTTTATTTTCTTACTTTAATGACCGTAATTGCACTTTTCATCTTTTGTGTCTAACTTTTGGGTGTTATTTATACGGCAACATGGATCAGCTTAAATGTTTTGTCTGTGTGTTTGTGTCTGGGATTTTGGCGAGCAAT
The DNA here is from genome assembly GCA_004026745.1 of Myrmecophaga tridactyla. Taxonomy (NCBI): domain Eukaryota; kingdom Metazoa; phylum Chordata; class Mammalia; order Pilosa; family Myrmecophagidae; genus Myrmecophaga; species Myrmecophaga tridactyla. Next base: position 41,156 of record PVIY010018832.1, on the reverse strand, counting down.
AGTGTGCAACAGAGACAAGATTGTGAAAAGGAAAAGTTAGGAACTACAAAGAGAAATGAAAACATATTTTTTCTGGACTTCCTGGTGACCAAGGAGCCATGGACCTCTAGGTTTCCCAATGTACTTCATCCCCCATAGATTTCTCCCTTCTGTTCCATGAAATATTTTTCAGTACTATGTTTTATTGACATTAAATAAATTTACAAAAGAGAGTGGTCAACATAACAACTCTAAAGGGCTACAAACATAATGTAGTAGAACTTCAAAGAATCTATTTGGTTTCAATTTTCGACTCCTAGATACTTGAGGAAGAAAACACTATTATATTTTTAAGTGGAAATATGTGTGTATATTCATTTCCTTTCCAGTTGAAGCAGGTCAATCAATTAAAAACAAAAACAATTGACAATGCAGCCAACCCATGGCTTCCCCTATTCCTAGTTAAATCCCACATGTTATCTCTATGACTAGCAACTAATCTGCAAGAGATTTGTTTTGGCTTTAGCAATTTTCATTTTATTGGTATGTCAGAGTAATTATTTCTCTTTTTAAATAGCAATATTGATTTATAATTTACATGCCATAAAATTCACCTATATTAAGTGTAATATTCAATGAGTTTTAGTAAATTTAAGTAGTTGTGCAATCATTATCAAAATCCTGTTTTAGATTATTCCCACCACTCTCATAAAGTTCTGATTCTCTTTATAAGACAAAAGAAAACAACCACCACCACAAAAACTAGAATGATCCCTTCATTATTCAGATCCCACTGATGTACAATTGCTGGCAATTCATAATAGTAGCCAACTGTATATGTGAATGACTAGTCTATTGATTTTTACCTCAACCTAACTACTCACTGGCCTTGTGACCTTAGGCAAGTTGTAAAATATCTTTAAGCTTCCCTTTATTAACCTGTGGAAGTGGTTAATCTTGCTTTACTTCAGTAATAAGGCTATACAAGGTTTAAATAAGAATGTGCTTTAACCACTTTGAAAGAAATATGCAAACCTTACTTTCATTTATGCCATTTTACTCTCCCTGATTTTTAAATATAAGTCTAAGTATTTTTTCTCTGCATATTGAACACTATGTAAGGTTGTTTTATAATTTTTTGCTTCAACAAACGTTATGATTTCAGAAACTCATGAGAAGTAGGTTATGTTACTGCATTTACTCCTGCTTTTGTCCTTTCTGATCTCCTTTTTGTTTTGAAGTTCCACATTTTCTTCTGTTTAAAAAACTTCCTCTAGCCATTCTTTCAGGGTAATTTTGCTAACAAAGAATTATTTTAGTTTTCCTTTGTCTGAGAATATCTTTATCTCCCCTTCAATTCAGAAGGATATTTGTATGGGATCTAGAATCCCCATTGACTATGAAAAATATTGTGCTACTTTCTTACGGCTTCTGTAGTTTCAGGTAAGGAATTCACTGTCATTTGAATTGGTTTTCAAAATAAGTAATGCATTGTCTTTCTCTGGCTGCTTTCAAGGTTTTTTCTCTGTTTTTTAAAGTCCAGAAATTTAATTATAATGTTTGGATTTATTCTATTTGGGATTCATTCAGCTTCTTGAATCTGTAGGCTTATATATTTTCAGCATATTTAGAAATCTTCAACCATTATTTATTCTAATATGTTTTCAGTTCCACACTCATTCTTCTCTCTTGATGGTACTCCAATGATATGAAAGTGATTTCCTTTCAGTCGCTTAGACTCTATTCATTCTTTTTCAGTCTATATTCTCTCTGATATTCAGATTGGCTAAATTCTATTGACCCTGTCCTCAGATTTATTGATTTTTTTTCCTCAGTCATTTTCACTCAACAATTGAGCTCATCCATGAATTTCTTTTTTATTTTGGTTATTATATCTTTCAATTTAAAAATTTCAATATTTTCTTTAGTATAACCTCTGTCTTTGCTGAGATCTTCTATTTATTCATTGTTTTGAGATAATTAGCAATTTTGTGATACCTCAGTGGCAAAAGTGATGCACCAAGGGGTCACACTGGGCTTAGCTGACACCAGGGAGAGGAGAAGAGAGGGCTGACTCACACCACTTTTTGCTTCAAGTTGGGAACTGAAATTGGGCTTCCCACTGGACCTCACTGATGCTAGATGAGGGGGGAAAGAGAGAAGTGAACTATCAATTAGTCCCACCTCCTATCATTTGGACATCAATGGTACTATAGTGCTTCTACCAGGTAAAGAATGGAAGATGTTCCCTGTTCTGCTCCACTGACACTACTCCAGCATGGGAATTAAAATACTGCCTGTTTTCCAGGAAGGGATTGAAGGCCAGCTTCCAACTCAGTACCAGAGACCAGGCAGAGGAATCAGAGTATCACTGCCTATTCCAGGGGGCACTTAGCTAGAGCTGGATAGAAGATCAGACTATTGAAACCATGGGAGCACTGAGTGTGTATGATTTTTCTGTTGGTATTTGTCTGGAGTAGATTGGGCATTGCCAAAAAGATTTTCTCTTCTTAGACTGCCTATTCTTTTGACTAGAGGAAACAATCTTTCCTTGGAGGTTTATTTAATTTTTTGCTTTCTATTTTTCTGTACCTGTAGTTGGTTCTGCATTGAAGCTTCTGTAGCTCCCTTTCCAGGATAAATGGGAGGCAATAAGAAAACTAAAGGACTCATTGCCATGTTATTCCTCAAGTCCCAAGTTTCCTGAGCAGTCCATTTTCTTTCCAAGTCACAGAGTCTTCCTATGCTTGCATAGGAATTTTAGTTGGGTGAAATGAAGAGGGCCACTCCATCTTGGTTGCCCTGGAAGACCTTTAAGAATGTGAATTTAAATTGTAAAGTCCTAAACAAATGTGAGAAACTATAGATTCAAAATTTATAATAAAGTTTATCAAGGGACAAGGTGGGGATAGGGAATGGGAAGTTAAGGCTCAAAATGTGCAGGGCTCCAATCTGGAGTTAGGAAAATATTTTGGTAATGGATGGTGATGATGGTAGCAACACTGTGAACATAATTAACAGCACTGAAATATATATCTGAATATGGTTAAAAGGGGGAAATATTAGATTGCATATATAGTAAAAGAATAAAACCTTAAGTAAATCATGGACCATAGTACAATTATAAAAATGTGCTACATAAATTATAACAAATGTTCCACATCAATGCAAGGTGTTAATAATAAGGTGGCATATGTATTTTATGCATGATTGTTCTATAAACCCACAACTTCTCTAATAAAGAAAAAAAGATTAAATACAAGAAATGATGATTTAGACAAGCATAAAGTGGATAATTTATATTACTTAGATGAACAAGCTCTTTTTAGTCACTCTGGGAATATCATTTTCGTGGTAACAATAAATATGGTAATGACAGATCTTCAGGATTATTTCACTAAAGAAGGTTCTCTCTATGGAATATTTTCTGATAGTCTTTTGTTATGCAGATTATAATTACTGTACCTTATAAATATATTTCCAAATTTTTGCTTTTCAGAAATTTGACATGTTCCTGACTGCACTTAGTGAACTTTTATGCTAGTCATTTTCAATGCCTGAGTTGACAACTCCCAGTAGTAGAATTCTGTGTTGAAGCACAATCTTCCTTTGCCTTGTTAAAAAATATCTCCAAAGCATCTGAACTTCCTCTTCTTATGTGATGTCCTTTAATTAGAGAAGGGTGTTGGGGGTGGAATAACTGTTCTTAGTCTAAGTTTTATGATAGTACAGTGCTCTATGGTGAGAAAACACTGTCCCTTATATTACAAATACTACATTTAAAATTTTTCAGCTTGATTGAATTCCTTAGCATATCATTCAGTAAGCCCATTTGCATCTCATAAAAGTCACTGCGTTTGCCACTCAACCATTGTGCTTGCTGTGGGGCTATTCAAAGTGCTTTGTGTAAGTGATACTATAACTTACTTTACCAAGATCTGCTTCCAAATATGTGTTTACCAAGAGTGTACTCATCATTATACTATGCGACCTAAGGGATTGGAGAAAGATAATTGTTAATTATAAAGGTGGTTACTACTACTAATTATTATAAAAAGAGTGAAGGAACTTGAAATTTAGTACAAAAGATGGTCTATTTGCACAAACCTCCTAATGATCCCTCAAAATTATAGCCCGTACCTGTTAGGAGCTCTGGAGCATTTATTGTGACACAGTGTTTGTCCAGTCTTGAGGTTGATGAAGCCCAACTTTTGTTCCCCCAAGTTGGTCAATATTTATCTGTGGCTTCCTAATCATTGGTGATGGAACATAACCTTGCAAGCAAGAGAGCTTTGGTTTTGCTGAGGACAATTCCTCATTTTACATTAGTGGTCAATACTCATAGGAGTTGTGGGATAAACTTTCAGTTAAAGGAATCTAGGCAAATGCCAATAGCATATACTACAGGACGTCATCCAAATTTAGTTAATGACTCTTAAACTTGGGGTTTTGGGACATAGAATAAATAAAAGAACATGACATATTTCTCTGTCTGGGAGGAAGCTGTATGCTGTAAAGCTTGAGAATTCTTGTTTTGCTTAGTGTTGTACATGTCCTAGTATTTGGTAGGAGACAAGAATGAATATCCAGAAAGAAGTAGATGCAAGTCATTCTTATGACTATTTTAGAGTCTTTTGTGATGACTCTGTAATTTCCATTTATAAAGTCACTCTTTCTGCTTATATTTACACACACAGACACACATGTGTTTACAGGCACACACACACACACAGATACACATATGTGAGTATTAACTTAAAATTCAGCAATTTAGCAATTGACTTTGGAAATGAATGTATTGCTCCAAGGGCCTGAACTAGCTTTCAGGCATCTTTGATTCAATTTTAAACAATCACCCTCTCTTGTCAGCTGAAGTCCTGTGGACATAGAATTTGGTGAATGGAGTGTAGACAGAATTTTAAGTCAAATGACTACCCCGCACAGACAGCCTGCATGATTTGATGCTCAATATCACTTTTGTTTCATGCATCCCCTTATTTCCAAAATAGCATATCTTTGTTTTTGAGCACCTAAAGGAGCCCGTGATGCTAATGATGAAAATAGATCACTACTGTTAAGCTTATCAATCCTCAGCAAATGGGTGTGGTTTCGTCCTTTCTTGATGACCTCCCTAATAACCTACAAGTCAGGAGGGAAATGGAGAGTGGCAAGAAGACTGTGCCAGGAGGCATAAGTGAGCTTGTTGGCCTTGGTCTAGTGATTGTAATATTAGGGGGAGGGAAATATAACTTAGTTCCCAAATAATTATTATTTTTACTATTATTTTATGTTGGGACACCATATGATAATGCCTACTAAATTGGAAAGTGGTATGTTTGCAGTGTTTCTGGAAGCAAAGCCATAATGCTAACATAATTATATCATAGGAAAAGCTATGCTAGGAGAGACTGGCCTAGCACCAAGGACTATTATATGTGTGCTGTTCTACAAAGAGGATACCTGCCCCAAGGCCAGACAGACAGAGTGTAGGGACCAGATGGAGGGTTGGGAGGCAACTCAAAAGGCAGTTTTAAGTCTGAGCTAGAACATTATCCCAATTAGATGATTTCTTTCTGAGGCCTTGGAAAATGCCAGGTAGGTAAAGAGAATCTTCAGCATAAACAATTGTATTTTATAAATGTTTCCATAAAGAGAAAAAAAATTAATGAAGGCAGTCACATCAGGAAATGGGGAATGCATTTTCTCTAAGAGAGTACTGTCTAGTAGGTAAGACGTATATCTAGTTAAGGTGGGAAAAGTAAGCTTACATGGAACATATTATTTCTACACTGAGATTTTTCCAGGTCTACTCAGACTTAAAGATCCACAAAGCAAGTATAATAGGGAGTTTGGCAGCTTGATACTTATGAAATATATTAATCAACTAGCATTTAGGAATGAGACAAATAGAAAGTACAATTTAAGACAGAAGTATTAGTGTGGTTTTTCATAGCCCCTGAGCCACAGGTTGGCTCTTCATTTCTCTTATCTTACTTACCTGAATTATCTTTTAATCTCCTGGATCTTAGAATTGCTTCTCTGAGTTCTGCAGCCAGGTATTTATTTATTTCTGAGTGGAAATATATAGACAGTGGATAAGAGCTTGGGCTCGGAGTCAGACTGTCTGGGTTCAAATCCTGGATCTGTCACTTCTTTGCAGTATGACCTCGCTCAAGATTCTTTTTTTGAATCTTCCTGTACCTTAGTTTCACTATCTTTGAAATGGGGTAATAACAGTTATCCCTTTTGAGGGGGCATTGTGTTGATAAAGGAAATACTGTAAGCAAAATGGCTTAAATTCTTGTACTTTATAAGTGCTTAAAAGATATTAATTATTACTATGATATTATCCCTCCCCTCATTAACAAAAACAAGCAAATAACAACAACAAAACAACCATCCACATTTTTCAGGATGGCGTTCAAGTTCCTTCAGATATCTGGCTCTAGCCTCCGTTACTCTGACCCACCACATCCCATATCCTCACTCTCACCCTGACTTTGAGCCATCGAAACTCACCTGTTCCTCACTTCTGTCATCTTGGTGGTCTGTTCATTTCCCTGAGTCCTGCCCATGCTATTCCCTTTGGCTTTAACTCTTGTATAAGCAGGCCATATTCTTCTATTGTTTCAGCAATTATGCATTTTGGGATCTATTTATTATGACGATAAATAGATATAACTGATAAAAAAGTATGGTGGTGTACTTCCTCATCAGGCCTGCCAATTGCACTTTGCAAAGTACAAAAATAACTTTCTCAGAAAGAAATAAATATGTTCCTACATATTATGTGCTATTTGACTAAAGTCACTCCCTTTAAACCAATTTAAATCATTTTTGTCCTAAAAATGGTTTATTCTGTGTTCTTTACAATGTCTGATCCCCACCCCCGATCACAATAATTAGACTGGGTTGTTCTAGTGTTTTAGGAAATTCTCTTAAATAATCACTGTACTCCTGTCCACCTACCATCATACTATGCATTATGTAATCACACTTCAAACCATGCCCCTCCTCCAAGGAGCCTTACCTGTGTCCTCTGTCCTTCTGAACCCCTGTGTACTGACAGTGCGTGACTCAGCCATCCACTTTCAATATTATTTGTTTATTATTTCATCTGTTTTACACAGTTAATCACCTGCCTACTCTTATCAGGAACTCTGCTGCCCTCTAAGTCTACAGAGATAGTCTAAGATATGTTCCTTCATTCAGGCATCTTCAATTCCATGGAAGAAACATACCTGTATTCAAATGATTATTATCCAGTTCACTAATACCATGCTAAGGGTGTATAAAGACTGCTGGGAAACAGAGGGGAAAGAGTGGATAATTCTCATTTTGCTTCTCCTAGAGTATCAGGAAAGGCTCTAGGATTTATAAAAGAAAAAAGATTAAATGGATGTTGGGCCCTATTTATAGATATGTTTATTGAGGAATTTATCTTGTATAATTATCTCATTTAATCTTTTTAATGAGGAAAAAAATAGCATATTTTACCCAGAAGAATTTGTTGGGGAGTGATGGAGCTAAGCCTCAACCCAGCACTCACTAATTCCCAAGACTCCTGATACATGGACTCTACAATGCCCAGTTTGCTAGTGCAGCCAAAAAGGAAAGTGGTTATTACCTCCATAGTTCTACCCTTAATAACAAACCTTCATTCAGATGTTTAAAAGAGTCATGCTCATCTTATGGTTCTTTCTAGATAACGATGAGAGGGCAAATTTTTCTTCCCCCCTCACACTATCCATGTCACTGAATTAAGGTTCGAAACTGTTTGTCTTAATTTTCTAAGGCAGTGATGAGCTATTCTGTTATTTATTTTAAGCATGCAAATAGCAGTGGTTTCGCATGCTTATCAGACCTACTTTACTAAAGAGATTAGCATTGGTTATTAGTTTTGGGACAGAGTGAATATGAACTGTTGATTCCCATAATTATGGCTATATTACTGGGGGCACCGAGGATGGGGTGGAGTATTTATTCCCTAGGGTACAATGGGGGTGTAAGACTTTATGTGCCTTTTTGGAGCTATGCTGCCTATAGTGATCTTTGCATAAATATTTTTAATTACTTTGGTAAATATATTATAATTAATAATTAATCTATAATTTTTCTATACTTTGTGCCATACTTTAATATTTGCTGTATGTTGACAGCATTGCCTTTTACAAGGTGCACATTTTTAATATGCACCAGTTTTTAGCCTGTTTTTGTTTCTTTGTATGTATATATGGATATTCAAAAGAAGAAATGAAAGAAGAAAGAGGAAAGAAGAAGGAAGGAAGGAGGGAGGGAGGGAGGGAGGGATGAAGGTAGAAAAAGAGAGAGAAAAAGAAAGAGGGAAAGAGAGAAAGAGAAAGAAAGAAAGAAGAAAGAAAGAAAAGGGAAGGCAGGAGGAAAGAGGGTGAGGGAAGGAGAAATGGGGAAGGAAGGAAGGAAGGAAGGAGAGTATCAAAAACTGAGTGGGGCTGAGTTAGAAAGGGAACTTCAAGAGCATCTGGAGGAAGAGAGCAGGCTCCAGGATGGTGGTCAGGAAGGTGGAAGCGAAGAGCTGGGGAGCAGGACTGGTGCTGGAGCTGCTTTCTTATTTGTCTCAGGCTGCCTCTAAGAATGGCACCAGGAAATTAAAAAAAAAAAAAAAGAGTGGCATGATGTCATGTTGCTTTTTTTCCAGATGCTCTCCTGTAGACAGTTTTGTTCCTCTCTTACTGTCCATTTAGTGATGAATTAGACTCACCTAGTTGTGGGTGTCTGCTAGCATCCCTGGGTTCTTGATTGGGGGATTGGAGAGAAGACTATATGAAGACTCTGTTCTACAGAGAGCGGGATGGAGTAACCCAGTTTTTGTGTTCACCTGTGAGCACTTTTATCCATTAGAAATGTGAGGTACACTCAGAAAACTGTACGCAGTTTAACCGTCACCTGGGGAGACACAGAACACACACACTCACACAACTCAAACATCTCCCAGCCATCTGAGCTCACTGCCTGTGTCATGAGCCACATCCATACACTTCTGGTTATAACTGTAGGTGTGATTTCAGGACCTCCTTCTACCACTTTACGATAATAAGCTGTGACCCTTCAAACATTTATCTCTATAACTTAGCTGGAGGTCTTTTTATTAAGGTAAAGTGCTGTACTTATTGGAGAATTACATATTCCTTTATGATTATATATATATATATATAATGGTGGTAAACTTTTATTGTGCATATGATGTTTTCCTGATGAGGTCTTTGAATGTTGTGTCCCTAAAACCATTTATTGTCCAATAAATCCTATGGTTTTCATTGATTGATTTTATTTTGCATAACATGGTGATTTTTAGGAACACGAATGAGGGCAAAGTAAAATGCCTCATTTAAAAAATAATTTGGACCTACTATTATTTTTATTTAGGAATAGGAGTGGGTGTTGGCCAGCAGTGGGAGATTGCTGTGTGTTGTTCAGATAACGAAAGTGCTAAGCCACCCAGGCAGTCTGTCCCTGGCATTCATTATTCTGATTCTAAGGAAGATGATTGGCTGTGCAGAGGTGCCCTTTTGTCCCCTTAAATCCTGTCTGACAGAACATGATATTGTCATGAAGGCAATAAACCAAGACTGTTACTTAGAAGTGAGGCAGAAATTGGGCCAGGCAGACTTTAGAAGTGGACAAGGATTGGAAATGGAGATACGTTAGTTTGGAAAGTAATCAGACACCCAGCGCCTACGAAATGAATGTCAGCACCTTCACCAGCACCACCAGCACCACCAAAGGCATCTGTGAAGAGGTACACTTGTCTTCTAGTTTGCTGGCTGCCGGAATGCAACACACCAGAGACGGATTGGCTTTTAATAAAAGGGGATTTATTTTGTTGGTTCTTCAGAGGAAAGGCAGCTAACTTTCCACTGAGGCTCTTTCTTACATGGAAGGCACAGGTTGGTCTTTGCTGTTCTTCTCTCTAGGCCCCTGGGTTCCAACAACTTTCCCCAGGGTGACTTCTTTCTGGATCTCCAAAGGCCTGGGCTGAGCTGCAAGTGCTGAGATGAGGAATGCGGAGCTGCTTAGGCTGTGCTATGTTGCATTCTCTCATTTAAGCACCAGCCAATTAAGTCAAAAGTCACTCATTGCAGCAGACACGCCTCCTAGCCGATTGCAGATGTAATTAGCAACAAATGAGGTTCACGTACCATTGGCTTATGTCCGCAGCAACAAGACTAGGTATGCTCACCTGGCCAAGTTGACAACTGAATAACTAACACAACTTGGAAAATGTGCCAATATGTATTTGCCGAATGGAAGTGGGGCCAGGAACTGTTTATTGGATATGCCGGGTGACATATTCAGCACTTGACATTTATTTTCACAATAAGCCTGTGAAAAGCTTTTCCATGCTCTTTTTATGAATGAGGAACAGGAAACTCATAGAACTAAAATTGTCTAAAGACACACAGCTAATCTGTAACAGATTATGATTCAAACCTAGTTTTCTCCATAATTCATACACTCTCCAAGAACCAAAGCAAAAAATAGAAGAAAGGGAAAAAAAGTGGGGTTAGAAGGTGTCTATTTATATCCTATGTCTTTGGCAAGCTTCTGTTCTTTTGCCTGTTGCTCTCAGTCTCTTGTAATTTTTATCTTTCTCTCTGTCTCTGACATCTTGCTTTGCTCCATATGGACATTTACTTACTTTTCTGAAGATAGGCAGATTAATATAGGTCTATTTGAGAGAATAATGCTGGGCAATGCGTAATCATTAAGACATTTAGGAATTTCTTGGGGGAAAAAAAGGCCTTGGAAAGGAGTTTCAGTTTGCTAAAGCTGATAAAACACAATCTATCAGAAATGAGTTAGCTTTTACAATGGGGATTTATTAATTTAGAAATTTACAGTTCCTAGGCTGTGAAAAATGTCCAAATTAAGGCAACTACAGGACTATACCTTTTCTGAAGACTGGTTACTGGTGAGCTTGACTCCTCAGTCAGATGGCAAGGTACGTGGGGACGTCTGCAGGTCCTTTCCTTTTGGATTTTGCTGCTTCCAGATTCTGGCTTCTGTGACTTTCTCTCAACTTCACTGGGGCTTTTTCTGTGAGCTTATCGTAATTTCATCTCTTAGCTTCTATATGTGTTTTATCCTTTTATAAAGGACTTCCTGTAAGAGGATTAAGACCCACTTTGAGTGGGGTGGATCACATCTCAATTGAAATCACCCAATCAAAAGGTCCTACCCACAATAGGTCTACATTCACAGGAATGGATTACATTTAAATACATGATTTTCTGGGGTTTATACCAGCTTCAAACTACCATAGAAGGTAATGTGATTTGCCTCCTGAAGGAACTGAAAGTTAGTTACAAGGTTGGCTTTCTCATACCATCTACTGCTATGGAGCTCAGTATTATGTATGACTAGGAACAAAACAAGAAGCACCAAAAATTACAGTGACTTATGCCTTCTCAAGGAAGGCTGGTGGTTCCAGAAAGTATTTCAGCTTTGTGTCTTAAGGATATGATGAACTTAAAGTTGGCTTATAGGGCGGGCCATGGTGGCTCAGCAGGCAAGAATGCTTGCCTGCCATGCCAGAGGACCCATGTTTGATTCCCGGTGCCTGCCCATGTAAAAAAAAAAAAAAAAATGTGGCTTATAGGCCTTTCAGTTAGTTAGGTGAAACAATTTCTGTTTCTCTCTGTCTAGTAGTCACAATCTCTAGCATACTTTGACAGTGGCATTTCTTAGATCACCATAAGCAGCCAGAGGATACTAAATGATAGACAGAGTTAAGCCAAGTGGACCACAACTATTGAGAAAACACAATATGTAATCATCACATTACTCTTCTGGGAGAATTCTGTCACCAGGAAAATATAATATTGGAATATTAATATTTGAAAAATGAGTTTAATATAAGAATAAGAAAAGTGAAAATAAAATTTAGATATTATGGAAAATTAGCAAGAGGATTAAATATCTTTGTTGCTGGGGAACATATTTTGATATCTATTAAGAGATAGTTCTATCAATCTTGTTATATTAAGCAAAAGTGCAAATACTGAAAAATTCATGAAGTAGAAGGAAATCTGAGTTTAGAGTAGGGTTCTAATTTATTATGCCTGTTATACTGATGTGAAAAGGACCTTTTAGTTGATGGTGGACCTCAGCAATGGAGGGAATAGAGTGGTCTTGTAGCTGACAGCTAAAGCTAACCTAAAACACTGTCTCAATGCCTGATGATGTTGATTTTTTGTGCTTGCATGATAGCTAAGATTCAATTAGCCTGCATTATTCTTAAGCTATATTTCTATGATGGTAATGAAGGCAGATCCAATATTTTAGTCTCAAAGGATGTGCAAATAATGTATAAGGAGAGTCTTATTTGTACAAGTCAAAACAGTATTGAAAATTGAGTCTCTTTGTTTACCAAGATTGCATTGACCTTATTCCCTTTGCCTTTTACTAACATTAAGCTAAAGATATTTTATCTTCTCCTTTCCTTAAAAAGAAATACTTTTTTAGAAGGAGAACTGAGATGGCAACAAAATTATAGGAAATAATGAATTCATTTATAAAATTTCAAAGGAAATCCAGTCAACAATACACTTGATTGATTTGCTTATAGCATTATATGATGATGAAAGACAACAAACTATGTGCATATATTTTGTTTGGAAAACTAAAATTATACCTGACTATTCTCTTAATAAAGACATAGAAGTGCCATGATTTGATCTACACTGGAGTACTTCATATTTTCATTTTAGGGTTGGACAATGTACTGGTTTGAAATGATGTATGTACTCTAGAAAAGCTGTGTTTTAATCCTAATCCCATTTTGTAAAGGCAGCTGTTTCTTCTAATCCCTATTCAGTATTGTATGTTTGAAACTGTAATGAGATCATCTCCCTGGAGATGTGATTTAATCAAGAGTGGTTGTTAAACTGGATTAGGTAGAGGCATGTCTCCACCTATTTGGGTGGGTCTTGATTAATTTCTGAAGTCCTATAAAAGAGGAAACATTTTAGAGAATAAGAGATTCTGAGAGAGCAGAGAACAACACAGCCATGAGAAGCAGAATCCACCAACCAGCATCTTTGGAGATGAAGAAAGAAAATGCCTCCTGGGGAGCTTCATGAAGCAGGAAGCCAGGAGAAGAAGCTAGCAGATGATGCCGTGTTTGCCATGTGCCCTTCCAGATGAGAGAGGAACCCTGACCGTGTTCACTATGTGCCTTTCCAGATGAGAGAGAAACTCTGACTTGTTTGCCATGTGCCCTTCCACTTGAAAGAGAAATCCTGAACTTCATCAGCCTTCTTGAATGAGGTTATCTTTTCCTGGATGCCTTTGATTGGACATTTCTATAGGCTTGTTTTAATTGGGCCATTTTTTCGGCCTTAGAACTGTAAACTAGCAACTTATTAAATTCCCCTTTTAAAAAGTCATTCCGTCTCTTGTATGTTGCATTCTGGCAGCTAGCAAACTAGAACAGACAATCTGAGTAATGTTCAACAAATTTTAATTTAAGGACAAATACACAGTTCATCATTAACTAGGGATTTAAAGATGTTCCAAATAAAGATGAACCCAAGTTAATATCTATAGAAGGGAGTAAAATACAGTAAACTGATAGATTGAGTGAGAGAAGAACATTCAGTAAATTGACAAATTAGGAAACTTGTTAGATTGTATTGTGAAAGTTAATTTAATTATATAATATTTTTGAATTAACTATATAAGTAGGAACTAATTGGGTTCCCATTGTGAAACATTAAAATGTAGGAAATTAATAAACAATTGTGGAAACACAAGGCCCTTTTTAATTTAAAAATGGTCATTTATGACTTTTATTAAGCAGACTGTCTCACTGATAATAAATGTTTGACCTTGTATTTGCTCAGTATTTTTCTCTGTTCCAGACTTTAGTCATTGGTGTCTGGCTGTGACAAATATTAGTGATGCATTTGTCACAGGCCTTGTGTTTTAGAATGCTGGTGCTGATGGAATTTTTCTCTGTGTGTGCCACTGTGACTATAAAGTCTAGTAGATGTTCAATTACACTTTTCATACTATTCTCATTTGCCTGTCCTTCAATCTGTGATTGGAGATGCTGCATTAGCACCTGCCATTACAGCTTACCCAATTTGGAACTTTCTAAGTGGCCTAAAGCCCTTATTCAATCTCAACTTCTACACAGCTTTTCCATTTTTGCAGCACAGATCTGGCAACTGCTGTGTCTTCCCATCTATACCCACTAGGTATGCCTCTAAGTTGACATGTAAACATCAGGGTACCCTTAAGGTGTTCCATCTACATTATGAGAAATTGCCTAGTCTCCTCTGGAAGTGGCTTGAAACTTGAGCTCTATCCTTGGAGTGTGGTTTTGGATAGCCCAGAGATGGAAAGTAGTTGGGCCCAAATAATCAGACTAACCCACATGGCACTTAAGTCATCCCAGACTCATTGCATTCTCCAATAAAATTTTTCATCTGAAATTCAGTGGTTCAGATAAATTCAGCTGCTAATTTAATAGAGGTCAATGGCTTATTTTATTACAGACCACTGCATTTATCCAAAAACTGTTTCCAAGGACTGTCATGACCAGTATGTTTGTGCAAAGTAGTATTTCTTTATTGACCAGCCACCTTTCTCCTCTTTTCAACTTGTCTTCATTCTTCTCCTCCTGTTTGGCTATGCTGTTAAACATGCTCACTTCATATAACAGGCTAGTCGCTCCTTCCACATCCCTGCTTTGAATTACATATCATTACTATGTTGAAGAAAACAGCTATGGCTCACCAGCAGTGGAAAGTCCTGCAGGCTCCTCTGACTCAATGTGCCCCACACTGACTGCAAATGCTTTTCTGTTGAAGGTCCTCCTTCTTCTGATATTTCTGATACATTATCTTGGAAAGTGGCATCATCATCTCCTTATACATTCAAACCAGAGATCTTCTTTCCCCTCTTCCTCTTTCTAACCACTGGTTCCTGTCGATGATACATTCATTTAAGTTCACAACTTGCCACCGCTCCTCTGCCATTGAGAGTTTTCCCACCCTTTTTATTTCTTGCCTGGGTTACTACAACAGCCTCCAACCTTGTTTCTCTCTGCTTTCAGCCTTGAAGGGGCCATTTCAGCCACCTTCAAACTCAGTAAACTCATCATCAGTGAACCTACCTTGCTGTAAAGTGTCCTCCAGGGCCTGGAAAGAGAAGACTGCAGGTTTCCAGTAATGCTCTGTCTGTGATTCCAGAGCCTTGCTGGGCACTAGGGAGTAGGTCTTGGCTGCAGGTCTGCTGGGGACTTCAGCCTGCTGACTCCAGACATGTTTCCTGTTTCTAGGAAACAAGATCTGTCTACACCAAAGTACTGGCCACTACAGGGGAGAGAGGTAAGTTCTGGGTTGTTAGGATCATGACAAACACCAGTGCCAGCCTAATACAGGGCAAGAATGGAATCAGAAATGGAGCATGTGCTTAGAGGGGGAGAAAGCAGGGAAAAGATAATGCCTGAACAAAGGGGCAAGCCATTAACTCTGGAACCATCTGAGGGCTTTTAGGAAGCTCTTCTCTAATTATTTCCTCATCTGCCTACCCTTGGTGCCTAAAATTACACATAAATGTTCATTTTGTTGGACTAATATATTACCCTTTGAAAAAGCACATATTTTTCTGAGAAAGGAAATCTCTTCAGAAAATATCTGTCATTATCCTTTTCTCCTTCCTCTCTCCTTCCCTCCATTCCTTCTTTCTAGGCTTCCCACCTTCCTTCTTCTCTTTGTCTCTCTCTTTCCTATTTCTTCAATTCACCATTAATTGAATACCTACTCTATATCTGACATCATGAACTAACAAAACATGCTGCTGCAACAAGTCAATTTGTATCAGTTCTATATCAATAATTGTTTGGAGAGCCCACATGGTTTGTTTGCTGCACTTTCTCTACAGAAGCCTTTTAAGCAAGATTATCTCAAGATGCACCAGACTGGGTATGGGAAATACTTTTGAAGTTCACATCATATTTTACTGCACATAGTGTTATACCGTATCTCGGATTCCCATTATTGATTGTTTTTGTTAATTGATGGTTTCGTTTTTCAAACAAAATAGCTTTATTGAGGTATAATTCACAAACCATAAAATTATTTTAAAATGTTCAAGTTGGTAATTTTTGTATATTCAAAGAGTTGTATAGACATCACCACTGTCTAATTTACAAAGTTTTATCGCCCCCAAAAGAAACCCAACTTCCCACTTCCCATTTCCTCTCTCCCAGTTCTAGGCAACCACTAAAGTGTTTTCTGCCTCTGAATTTTCCTATGATGGACATTTCATGTAAGTGCAATAATGCAATATCCTGCTTCCTTCACTTAGCACAATGTTTTTAAGGTTCATCTTGTAGAATGTATCAGTACTTCATTTCTTTTTATGACATAATAATATTTAATTGTATGGATATGCATTTTGTTTATCCATTCATCAGTTGGTGGGCATTTGATCTGCTTCTACTTTCAACTATTATGGACAACACTACTGTGATATTCAATTACAAGTTTTTGTGTGGACGTATGTTTTCAATTGTTTGGGATATATACCTAATAGTGCAATTGGTTGGCCAATATTTTAAGAAATTGCCAATTGCTTTGCTGAGCAGATGCACCATTTTGCAATCCTACTAGTGATGTACATGAGCTCTGATTTCTCCACATACTTGCCAACAATTTTATTGTCTTTTTTATTATAGTCCATTGTAGCAAATATGAAGTATCTCCATTATTGATTGTTGATCATAGCTTTGGTCCTAGAATGCAAATCTTCCCTTTTCCTACACATTTTCTGCTATAATCAGAATAATTTCTATTAGTCTGAAAAATTACTGAATAAAACAAATCTGCAATTAAAAATCCATTTGTAAAACATTAATGTCCCCAACTTTTCTTTTTCCTAAATATGTTGTTCCATTTCTCTCTCATATATGTCCTATTACAAAAGGAATTATTTTTCTAACTGCCTTAGCACATTGCAAACATACATGACAAATTAATTTAGACCAGAGAACCACCTCCAGAGGGTAAACCAAAGGAGAAAGCAGGAGATTTTAAGACACTATCTTTCAGCTAGTAAGCTCTTTCCATATAGCCCCTTATCAGTGGATTTGTCAATAAAAGGTGAAAAGATAGCCCTGGTGATGAGTAAGGAGACAGAGTATTTGACTTATATAGTTGGAGGACTATTCTGCCCCAAATGAAACAAACGCTCCTCAATTGAATAAGTGGAGGACCCACTCACTCCATTAATGAAGCCTTATCACTTTCACTTATGAAGGTTACACACAAAGGAATAATCATTTAAAAGGTATTATTGTGTAATTTTTCACCACTGTTAATGTTGAAAAGCCAGTATGTGCAAAGCCATTTAGCAAAATGCCACCGTGGGGCTCATAGTTTGTAATTTAAAAGAGCACCAACCAAGGGCTGTTGCAACTCATAAATTATGCAATAAGGGTTTTTGGGTAATATTGAAAAATAGGAGTAAAATTTACACCCCTAAAAGGCAGAATATTGCTTGACATTTTTAATAACAATGAAACATGACCTCAGTGAGACAAAACTAAGACACATTTGCATGTCAGCCAATAGGCTCCATTTAATTAGTTTAGGTTTCTTTGTTACACTTTCTGTTTCTTATGGAATAACTTCAAGGTTATGAAAAATATAATACATTTTGAATGGTTGAGAGGAGATATGAAACAGATAGCTGATTTTCTAAACAGACTTAGGAAACTGGAATATTTGTAAGCAAGAAGCAAATTTTCCCTTTTGTGTCTTTAATTCGGTCTTGTTTCATTTTCATAAGACAAAAGGAAAGCAAGGTATTGGTCAACTTACATTTATATAATACACGTTTTCCTGACTGTGCATGAATTTAAGGGCTTATATGCCTTCTTTCTTGTCTAAACAGGAGAGGCTTACCTAATTGTCATATTTCTGAACTTTCTTCAGGAGAAATACTGTGAAAATATTACATGAAGTTTAACACTTTTGTGGTTTAATCACCTATTATAATTCATTCTTTTCATTAAGAGAGAGTAGAGCTCAGGGCTATGATTTATAACAAAATCAGATTTCACAGGTTCATCTTTGGAGTTGAAGCAACACAAGATTGTGTAAACTTCATTTATCCTGAAAAGCTTCAAGTATGTTAAAAACAAAAGGAGGGGTGAGGGGACCAAGATGGCAGCTTAGTGAGAGTGGGATTTAGTTCATCCTCCAGAGCAGCTAGTAAATAGCCAGGAACAGTACAGAACAACTGATGAGGCCACATCAATGACCAGACACACAGTATACCCCAGTTTGGATAAGCTGGACTGGATGTGAGCCCACCCAGAACTGAGGCCAGTTTGGTCTGCGAAAATCTGACTGGGGTCTATAATACCTAAGTAGACCCTCCTAAGGGTGAAAAAAGGCACTATACAAGCAGGGCAGGAAACAAGAAAACAAGAATGGAAAAATTCTAATCTGTTAAACAAAATCTAGGCTAGAGGTCTAGAATAAGCTGAACTGGATGTCAAAGAACAGATAGACAACAAAGTCATCCAGCAAGAAAATCCTAGGTTAAAATAGTGAAAACAGTCTCCAGAATAAGCTAATTAAGGAAATTAAATGCCTAGACACCAGCAAAAAATAATGAATTATACTAGGAAAATTGAAAATATGGCCCAGTCGAAGGAACAAACCAACACTTCAAATGACAGGAGATGAAACAATTAATTCAGAATGTTTGAACAGAGATGGAAAGCCTCATCAAATATCAAATCAATGAATTGAGGGAGGATATAAAGAAGGCAAGGAACAAACTAAAAGAAGAAATCAAAAGTCTGAAAAAAATGGCAGAAGTAATGAGAATGAAAGGCACAGTAGATCAGGTGAAAAAAAACAATGGAAGCCTACAATGCTAGATTTCAAGAGGCAGAAGATAGGATTAGTGAACTGGAGGATGGGATATCTGAAATCCAACAAGAAAGGAAAATATAGGGAAAAGAATGGAAAAATATGAGTACAGATTCAGGGAACTGAATGACAGCATGAAGCACACGAATATACATGTTGTGGGTGTCCCAGAAGGAGGAGAGAAGGGAAGAGGAGAAATACTAATGGAGGAAGTTATCACTGAAAATTTCCCAAGTCTTAGGAAAGACTTAAAATTGCAGCTCCAAGAAGTGCAGCATACCCAAACAGAATAGATCCAATAGACATACTCCAAGACATTTACTAATCAGAACGTCAGATGTCAAAGAGAAAGAGAGAATCTTGAAAGCAGCAAGAGAAAAGCAATCCACCATGTGCAAGGGAAACCCAATAAGATTATGTGTAGATTTCTCAGCAGAAATCATGGAGGCGAGAATTCAGTGGTATGATATATTTAAATTACTATAAGAGGAAAACTTACAACTAAGAATTCTGTAACCAGCAAAATTGTCCTTCAAAAATGAGGGGGAAATAAAAACATTCTCCGTTAAAAAAATCACTCAGAGAATTTGTGACCAAGAGACCAGCTATGCAAGAAATGCTAAAGGGAGAACTAGAGACAGATAGGAAAAGACAGGAGAGAGAGGTGTGGAGAAGAGTGTAGAAATGAAGACTATCAGTAAAGGTAAAAAGCAGAAAAATTAGATATGGCATATATAATCCAAAAGGCAAAATGGTAGAAGAAAGTACTGCCCTTACAGTAATAACACTAGATGTTAATGGATTAAACACCCCCAATCAAAAGACATAGACTGACAGAATGGATTAAAAAACAGGACCCATCTATATGCTGTCTACAGGAGATGTATCTTAGATCCAAGGATAAACATAGGTTGAAGGTGAAAGGTTGGAAAAGATATTTCATGCAAACAACAATCAAAAAAGAGCAGGAGTAACTAAACTAATATCTGACAAATTAGACTTCAAATGTAAAACAATTAAAAGAGACAAAGAAGGACACTATGTATTAATAAAAGAAACAATTCAACAAGAAGGCATAACAATCATAAATATTTATGCACTGAGCCAGAGTGCTCCAAAATACATGAGGCAAACACTGAAAGGAGAAATAGACATATCTACCATAATAGCTGGAGACTTAATTCCCTACTCTCATCAATGGACAGAACATCTAGACACAGGATCAATAAAGAAACAGAGAATTTGAATAATACAATAAATGAGCTAAACTTAACACACATTTATAAAACATTATACCCTACAACAGCTGGATATGCCTTTTTCTCAAGTGCTCACAAATCATTCTCAAGGATAGATCATATGCTGCGTCATAAAGCAAGTCTGAATAAGTTTAAAAAGATTGAAATCATACAAAACACTTTCTCGGATCATAAAGGAATGAAGTTGGAAATCAATGATAGGCAGAGGGCCAGAAAACTAGCAAATATATGGAGGCTCAAGAACATACTCTTAAACAACCGGAGAGTCAAGGAAGAAATTACAAGAGAAATAAGTAAATATCTCAAGGCAAATGAAAACGAAACCACAACATATCAAAATTTATGGGATGTAGCAAAGGCAGTGCGAAGAGGGAAATTTATTGCCCTAAATGCCTATATCAAAAAAGAAGAGAGAGCAAAATTGATGAATCAACTTTCCACTTGGAAGAACTAGAGAAAGAGCAGTAAACTAACCCCAAAGAAAGCAAAAGGAAAGAAATAACAAAGATTAGAGCAGGAATAAATGAAATTGAGAACATGAAAACAATCTAGAAAATCAACAAAACCAGAAGTTAGTTCTATGAGAAAATGAATAAGATTAATGGACCCTTAGCAAGGTTGACAAAAAGAAGAAGAGAGAGGATGCAAATAAATAAAAACAGAAATGGAAGAGGAGACATAACCACTAACCCCACAGAAATAAATGAGATAATGAGAGGATACTATGAACAACTTTATGCTAATAAACTAGACAGTGTAGATGCAATGGACAACTTCTTAGAAAGGCATGAACAACCAACATTGACTCGAGAAGAAATGGACGACCTCAACAAACCAATCACAAGTAAAGCAATTGAATTAGTCATCAAGAAGCTCCCCCAAAAGAAAAGTCCAGGACCAGATGGCTTCACGTGTGAATTCTATCAAACATTCAAGAAGATTTAATACCAATCCTGCTCAAACTCATCAAAAAAATTGAAGAGGAGGGAAGGCTACCTAACTCATTCTATGAAACCAACATCACCCTCATACCAAAACCAGACAAAGATGCTACAAGAAAAGAAAATTACAGACCAAACTCTCTAATGAATATAGATGCAAAAATCCTCAACAAAATTCCTGCAAATTGAATCCAGCAGCACGCTAAAAGAATTATACACCATGACCAAGTAGGATTCATCCCAGGTGTGCTGGTTTGAAAGGAAGTATGCCCCCTAGAAAAACCAAGTTTTATTCAAAATCCCATTTCATAAAGGTAGAATAATCCCTATTCAATACTGTACATTTGAAACTGTAATCAGATCATCTCCCTGGATGATGTGATTTAGTCAAGAGTGGTTGTTAAGATGGATTAGGTGACAACATGTCTCCACCCATATGGGTGGGTCTTGATTGGTTTATTGGGGTCCTATAAAAGAGGAAACATTTTGGAGAATGAAAGAGATTCAGAAAGAGCAGCACCACAGAGTCCACGAGCCAGCGACCTTTGGAGATGAAGAAGGAAAACGCCTCCCAGGGAGCTTCATGAAACAGGAAGCCAGGAGAAGAAGCTAGGAGATGACACCTTGTTCACCATGTACCCTTCCACTTGAGAAAGAAACCCTGAACTTCATTGGCCTTCTTGAACCAAGGTATCTTTCCCTGGATGCCTTAGATTGGACATTTCTATAGACCTGCTTTAACTGGGACATTTTCTTGGCCTTAGAACTGTAAACTAGCAACTCCTTAAATTCCTCTTTTTTAAAAGCCATTCTGTTTCTAGTATATTGCATTCTGGCAGCTAGCAAACTAGAACACCAGGTTTGCAAGGATGGTTCAACAAAAGAAAATCAATTAATGTAGTACACCATATCAACAAATCAAAGCAGAAAAACCACATGATCATCTCAATTGATGCAGAAAAAGGCATTTGACAAAATTCAACATCCTTTCTTGTTGAAAACACTTCAAAGGATAGGAATAGAAGGGAATTTTCTCAACATGATAAAGGGAATATATGAAAAACCCTAACATCATCCTCAATGGGGAAAAACTGAAAACTTTTCCCCGAAGATCTGGAACAAGACAAGGATGTCCACGATCACCACTGTTATTCAACATTGTGTTGGAAGTTCTAGCTAGAGTAATTGGACAAGAAAAAGAAATGCAAGGCATCAAAATTGGAAGGGAAGAAGTAAAACTCTCACTGTTTGCAGATGATATAATACTACTTGTCAAAACCCCAAAAAATCCACAGCAAAACTGCTAGAGCTAATAAATGAGTACAGCAAAGTGGCAGGTTACAAGATCAACACTCAAAATCGGTACTGTTTCTGTACACTAGTAATAAACAATATGAGGGGGAAATCAAGAAAAAAATTCCATTTACAATTGCAACCAAAAGAATAAAATATTTAGGAATGAATTTAACTAAGGATGCAAAGACCTATACAAAGAAAACTGAAATTGCTAAAAGAAATCATGGAAGACCTAAATAAATGGAAGGGCATACTGTGTTCATGGATTGGAAGACTAAATATAGTTAAGATATTAATTCTACCTAAAGTGATTTATAGATTCAATGTAATACCAATTAAAATCCCTAAGACTTACAATTCAGAATTAAAAAAAAAAACAATAACCAAATTTATCTGGAAGGGCAGGGTACCCTGAATAGCTAAAAATATCCTGAGAAAGAAAAATGAAGTTGGAGGTCTCACGCTACCTGACTTTAGGGTGTATTATGAAGCTACAGTGGTCAAAACAGCATGGTACTGGCATAAAGATAGATATACTGACCCATGGAATTGAATAGAGTTTTCAGATATAGACCCTTTCATCTATGGACAATTGATCTTTGATAAGGTGGTCAAGCCAACTCACCTGGGACAGAACAGTCTCTTCAATAAATGGTGCCTAAAGAACTGGATAGCCACATGAAAAGAATGAAAGAGGATCCATATCTCACACCCTATACAAAAATTAACTCAAAGTGGATCAAAAACCTAAACATTAGATCTAAGACCATAAAACTTTTAGAAGAAAATGTAGGGAAATAGCTTTTAAATCTTATAATAGAAGGCAGTTTCCTAGATCTTACACCCAAAGCATGAGCATCGAAGAAAGAAAGAAAGAAATGGGAACTCCTCAAAATTAAACACTTTTGTACTTCAAAGAACTTTGTCAAGAAAGTAAAAAGACAGCCTACACAATGGGAGACAATATTTGGAAATGATTTATCAGATAAAGGTCTAGTATCCAGAATATATAAAGAGATTGTTCAACTCAACATCCAAAAGACAGACAACCCAATTACAAAATGGGCAAAAGTCATGAACAGATGCTTCTCAGAAGAGGAAATACAAATGGCTAAAAGGCACATGAAAAGATGCTCAACTTCCCTGGCTATTAGGGAAATGAAAATCAAAACCACAATGAGATATCATCTCACACTGACCAGAATGGACATTATCAATAAAACAGAAAACAACAAGTGCTGGAGAGGATATGGAGAAAGAGGCACACTTATCCACTGTTGGTGGGAATGTCAAATGGTAAAACCACTGTGGAAGGCAGTTTGGTGGTTCCTCAGGAAGCTAAATATAGAATTACCATATGATCTGGCAATACCATTGCTAGGTATCTACTCAGAGAACATGAGGGCAAGGACACAAATGGACATTTGCACACCAATGTTTATAGCAGCATTATTTACAAGTGTGAAGAGATGGAAACAGCCCAAATGTTCAT
Source organism: Myrmecophaga tridactyla (assembly GCA_004026745.1). Lineage (NCBI taxonomy): Eukaryota > Metazoa > Chordata > Mammalia > Pilosa > Myrmecophagidae > Myrmecophaga > Myrmecophaga tridactyla. The sequence continues at coordinate 17,257 of PVIY010018832.1, read as the reverse complement.
CAACAGACGAGTGGCTAAACAAGCTGTGGTGTATACATATGATGGAATATTATGCAGCTGCAAGACAGAATATGGTTATGAAGTATGTAACAACATGGATGGACCTTAAGGACATTATGCTGAGTGAGATTAGCCAGAAACAAAAGGACAAATACTGTATGGTTTCACTGATATGAACTAACATGTGTGAATGAACTTGGATAATTTCAGTTAAGAACAAAGACCATCAGGAGATAGAAATAGGGTAGATATTGGGTAATTGGAGCTGAAGGGATACAGATTGTGCAACAGGACTGATTGTAAAAATTCAGAAATGGATAGCACAATACTGTGCTACCTACTGTAATACAATAATGTTTGTACACTGAATGAAGCTGAATGTGAGAATGATAGAGTGAGGAGGGCTGGGGGCACAAATGAAATCAGAAGGAAAGATAGGCGATAAAGACAGATGGTATAATCTACAAATGCCTAGAATGTATAGTGATAGTGACTAAATGTACAATTTAAAAAATTTTTGCATGAAGAAGAACAAAGGAATGTCAGTACTGCAGGGTGTTGAAAATAGATGGTAATTCATACTTTAAAACTTTAACATACGTGTGAGACTAAAGCAAAAAATATTTATTTGGTACAAAATTTATATTTTGACTAGTGCATTTCCTAGTGTAACTTATGTGAACAATTTAATTGAGCACCATAAATACATGGAACATTGAGTAGGGCATGAGATCTTATAGATTTGTCCAGAGTGATGTCTCGATAAATCCCAGAGTGATTTGAACAGTGAACTAAAAAGTATTTGCAAACTCCCCTTGGAGGAATGGTGAGAAAGGGGGAAAATTCAGCTTCCCCATGTGGAGAATTCCTGTTATTCTCACAAGCAGTGGGGACAACCAAAGCAATAGGCTGAACCTGCAATCTTGGGGTTTGTTCATATGAAACTTAACTCTGCAAAGGATAAGCTAAGCCTACTTAAAATTAGGCCTAAGAGTCACCCCTAGGGAACCTCTTTTGTTGCTCAGATGTGGCCTCTCTGTCTCAGTCCACACAACAAGCAAACTCACTGCCCTCCCCCTTTCTATGTGGGACATGACTCCCAGGGGTGTAAACCTTCCTGGCAACATGGGACAGAAATCCTAGTATGAGCTGGGACTCAGCATCAAGCGATTGAGAAAACTTTCTCGGCCAAAGGGTGAAGAGAGAAATGAGACAAAATAAAGTATCAATGGCTGAGAGATTTCAAGCAGAGTCGAAAGGTTATCCTGGAGGTTATTCTCATGCATTATATAGATATCACCTTTTTACTTAAGGTATAATGGAGAGACTGGAGGGAAGTGCCTGAGAATGTAGAGGTGTGTTCCAGTAGCCATGTTTCTTGAAAATGATTGTATAATGATATAGCTTTCACAGTGTGACCATGTGATTGTGAAAACCTTACGTCTGATGCTACTTTTATCTACCTTATGGACAGATGAGTAAAACATATGGATTAAAAATAAATAATTAATAGGGTAAACATATGTTAAAATAAATTTCGTAGATTGAAATGCTAGTGGTCAATGAAAGGAAGGGGTAAGGGGTATGGTATATATGATTTTTTTCTGTTTTCTTTTTATTTCTTTTTCTGAATTGATGCGAATGTTCTAAGAAATGATCATGATGATGAATATACAACTATGTGATGATATTATGAATTATTGATTATATATAAAAAATGGAATGATCATATGGGAAGAATGTTCATGTTTGTATGTTGTTATGTTTAAAAAATTAATTAATTAATTTAAAAAAATGTTATCCAAGGTGATACAAAGTGTTCTAAATGTTAAGGACTTAACATTTGCCTTTTCTTAAAAATGCCTTTTCTACTTGTAAAACATGTGGAATAAAAGTGATCTAACTGTGTTGTTAGAAAAAAAAGGGACAGAAACCTTTCTATTTAAACAAATAATCAATCCTTTTTGTTTTATGATAGCCTCCCCCCCACTTAATAAATTAAATTGTACTTTTTGGTGGCTGGTTAATTGATATAAGGGAAGAAAAACAAATACATTCCACAGATTTTCGTTTTTAAATTAAGCCATAATTCTTTCTTAGTCGAGAAATGTCTGCAAGGGAGACTAATTGATGCTTAGAACATAATTTTAAATTAACAAGAAACTATCTTGAGGAGTTGTGGCTGAATGAATCTATTGACTGTAGTAATATGTGGAAGAGAAAACTGAGTTTTCCAAGAGCTTATATATGAGAGAAAATATTTTCCAAGATATGAATTATCTTGGATTGACCTTTCCTGTGCGGAAGAGACATTTGAATGAATTCCATTTGGGGACACGTGGCATATGGTGTGAGTTTGATCTGAGGCTCTGTGTGTGTCTACATCTGTTTTCTTGACTACTGCCCCTGCTGAGATGAGATATCTTATAGGGCAGGGGCAGAATATAATGCCACATTTAGTTTTGTGGCCCAAGTGCCCTGGCATTTATTAGAAACTCAGATGTCTGAAAGAGTAAATGAGTAAGTGCAGGAATGAATGGATTATTTGAAATTATTGCTAATTCTACTTTCTAAGAAGCATGGTTTTACAGTGTTGATATGCCGCACTGTGATGGGATGGGAGCAGATTTATGAAGTTAGACAGTCGTGGATACCGGACCCCAGGGAATGACAGTTCCATGAGTGAATCCATTTAATCGATGGGCCAAGGTTTCCTTTGTTTTCTGAGTTAGGTGGACTCAATACTAATTCTCCATTTTGTGGTCTCTCTTACTAACCCCCTTCTCACATGGGCACCACTGTGCCATTTTCACAGTACCAGTGTCCCCAGTCTAGCTAGAGTTCCAACCCTAGCTCTGTTTCCCTCTTGCTGTGTTCTGGGTAAATAAATCTTCCTGCAAAAAATGTCCTCATTTATGAAAGGAGGTACAGACACCTATTATTCAACGTTAGAAGGTTTAATGCAATAATTTTTGTCTTCTACTGAGTACAGAGAAACCTGTCAATAAGAATGCTACCACCAGCAGTAACACCGCCACCAAGTAGTAGGGATATTTTCAGTCTTGCTCCTTCAAGGGACGTTGTAGGTTAGCATGATAAACTAATCTAAGCCAGTGTGTTTTCTGACCACTAGGAGATGTCCCTCAGATGATACAATGCCTTGACTCAGTTATAATAATTTTTCTACTTAAAAGAATCTTTTGAATGAAGGGAATTATAAATTTTGGCACAGCCTACCTCAAGTTGTGGGCTGTTTCTTGAGTGTTAACGTTGTAGGAGGAAGGGTAGTTCAGTAGTAGAATTCTCACTGCCATGCAGGAGACCTGGGTTTGATTCCCGGCTCATGCACTTCCCCAACAAACTAACAAAAATTCAACAAATGGTGCTGCGATAAAGGGTACTCACACAGAAAAAGGAATGAAATATGACCCCCACTTTACAGCATACAAAAAAGTTATAGGAGGCTATGATGCTATTGTAAGACAATATATTTGTGATGTAATCATACCAAATTTGCCTTGACAAAAATCTTGTCATATGTTTTTGAAGTCCATTTAAATAAATGTGCAGAAACAGGTATCTGTGATTCATGCTCCATCCAGAATCCCTCCAAGACTATAGAATAACAGCAATTGTTTTCTTTATTCCAGAGTTGACATATGTATTTTATAATAAAAAGAAAACTTAGACCAGTGTAGACATGTTAAGTTGCAAAACCACCAACCTTTGGAGAGATCCAATGACAACTGCTTTAAGATAGAAGGACCACAACATAAGTAGGTGCAAATAATTTATTTACAACTGCAGAGACAAGGGTCCGACCCTCATCCAGAAGTAGGAACCCCTAAGCTGTCCTATCCTTGGTTTATATAGTTTTGTGTAGCTTGGGGCCGGGTGTTTTACATAATGCTAGTGTTATTTGCATCTATAATTATCCGTCGACTGCTAATTAATGAGCATGTCCCTAGGGTTATATAATCCTATGTTGACTACATACTGTTTCATACGTTGCATGTTCAAAAATGGTGGCAAGTCTCTACTTCTGGATGTGATTTTTACTATGCTAATAAAACAGGGGTCACCTTAAGGCCAGTTTTGGGGTTTCTGTGCCTGTACTTACAACTGGTTGGTTGAATCCAGCTTCTGTTAGACCTGAGAAGCAGGATGCAGTTAATGCAAGTGCAGGATGTTGGCCTGAATATAGGTTCTAAATTTCTATAATTTATGTATATCTCATTAGTTTTGAATGCTGGGATCTTGATTCCTTTTGTTTCAAAGATCTTGCTGGCTACTAACTTCCCCTACGTAACTGTAATAGTTTCTTTGTAATACTAGTAACTCCACTGCCATCCTTCACAACTACCCCAACTGACCTACTCACCAAAGGAATCTTTAAAATGTTAATTAAACTAAATGATTAATGATTTTGAATTGTTAATACTGAAAGAACTATTAGGAATATAATTAGGAATTTCTTAGGAAGTCTGGAATAATGAAAAAGAGATCATATTGTGCTTTAAGAACTTCTGATTGCCCTTATCCCACCACATGTATCTAATACATAATAACCAATATTAGGTAATTTATAGGGATCACAAACTTAAAGTTTTAAATAGAAAAAAGCTTGAATTTATTGATTTTGAAGACAAATCTATTGATTAATTTATAGCACAAGTGTATATAAATTTTGACTGTCAAGTAGAAATCAAAGCACATGAGTCAGGCCCATTTAAGGTAAAATTCTAAAAAATGGTTATTTTGCTCAGAACGATTGACCATCCTTTATGGAATAAACCAAGGTGGAAAATGTATGTCCTCTGGTTCAATTATCCATTAGCACGTGTGTGTGTGTAACTGTTTTTCTTGTTGATGTTGTGCCAGTGGAAGATACAGTGACAATGCAAGCAAGGTACATGTTTGTGAGAAGCTGACATTAGGGGTAGAATAAGTGGGGTCCCAGCTTCATGGAGGTAATCTAATCAAAACGTTCCACCCTACAACACTGGATCAGGATTAAAGGAACATGGCTGCCACTAAAAGACTGGATAAGGATGAGAAGAACATGGCTTTTCTGGGGTACATCACAGTTTCAAACCAGCACACATGTTAATAAAATGCTTTAAACTATAATACTTTATCTGTAAGCCATATCAAAACATTATCATGAGAAAATAATTATAAGGAAGTCATATAACCTATAATTGGGAGAGGGAAAAGCTTGAGCAAATTTAGCAGAGGTTAGTAGACTGAATAGAGAAAGGCAATGACTCATAACCAACAGAAGGAGAGATAGACATAGCAATCACCAGCAAAATAATTTCCTGCAGCTCTGGGTATATTGGAGAGAATATTGGAAGCTTGATTCTCTTGCTGGATAGTAGGCAGGCAATCACTGTATTGTGTCATTTGGCTTTTCCAAAAGAAGAAGTGAAAGTATTGAAACCACAGTAACTTGAGATACAGTCATATTAAAGAGAAGAGGAACTTCTCAGGAGTTACTTTAGTCTGTAGCCCTGACTCATTAGTATCTCTTTTGGAATTTCTGGAAAATTGGGAGCCCTCAAATTTTCAAAATTAAGCCTAAGAGAAAGGACAAAGGATCAATTTTTGTTGCTTTAGTGAATGAGTTTTGCCGACAGATATATCATTAGAAGAATTCTGAGAGTCTACACATAGCCTCTGAAATTAACATAAAATATTTGTACATATCCTTCATAGAGTTGTATGTTAATTAAATCCATTGCAGTGGGGATCACATATTTTAGATATCCTCAGTAGTGATCATACAGAGAAATATTGCTGTAGAACTAATTTCCTTGGAGATTCATGAAATAAACAAAGATTCAGGAACTAAACTTGACTATATAACAAGATCTTAAGCATTATGAAGGCAAAGACTATGTCTCAAATTTATTTATGCAGTACTATTTCAAGTAGTCATAGAAAGATATTTGAAAGGGAACTCTTTCACCCAAGAGTAATGAGGAGCGGCAAGTCATCTGCTTCATGAAGATAAGGATACAATCTGTGATTTTTTTCTACCATATTGCCAGAGCCTGACATAAAATATATAATTAAACCACTACTGTTGAGCAAACAAAAGCATGAATGAATGCATTGAAATGGTCTTTCAGGCATCTTTTCTGCAGACTAACAAAGAACCATCAGAACTGTGGGTGAGTGTCATACCGATTACCTCAAGAGCTTAATCCAGGAATAGTGAGTGAGGATTATAGGCGAAGATAATTCTGTTCAAAACAATGAAATTCTCTATTTAATTGCTCGTTTAGTGGCATTTCTGCCTGCTTATGGGCTTTCTGAGTGTGTCAATGTGTGCTTAGTTCCCTGTCTAGCAGAGTGTCTGCCAAAAAGTAGCTTTTTAATAAATATTTACATAAATGCTTAAATGAAAATGATTAGAGCTGTCCAACTAGATGAAAGTTGTGAGTTCTATATCAATGTAGGTATTCTAGCATTGCTGAAGTGGCTACACAGTGTGAGTATTCTAGCAAGGATTAAAGCATCAGTTAGGGTAACAAGGTATCAAGCCTTTTCTATCTGCCTATTCTCACCTTGATCTTTTATGACTGCATGTATCCAAAAGGATAGAGAGCTGGGACTTGAACGAATATTTACATAACAATGTTCATGGCGGCATTATTCACAAGTGCTAAAAGATGGAAGAAACTCCTAGTGTCCATCAACCAATAAATTGATAAATAAAATGTGGCATGTACATACAGTGGAGAATTATTCAGCCAGCAAAAGGAATGAGGTCCTGACACATGTGACAACCTGGATGAACCTAGAAGACATCATGTTGAGTGAAATAACCCAGACACAAAATATTGTATGATCTCACTGATTTGAAATAATTAGAATAAGCCAAATCATAGAGTTAGAATCTAGAATATAAATTACCACGGGACAGGGTGCAGTTAGGGAGTGGGAATTAAGGCTTAAAATATAGGATTCCTATTTGGAATGATGGAAATGTTTTGATAATAGATGGTAGTGATGGCAGCACAACATTGTGAATGCAATTGAGAGCACTGAAGTATATATCAGAATGTAATTAAGAGGGGGAATGTTTGAGTGTGTATATGGTAACCCAACAAAAAATTTAAAATAATCCATGGGACTATACTACACAGTGACCCTTAAGTTAAACCATGGACTATAGTTAGTAGTAAAATTATGAAAATGTGTACCATTAGTTCTACACCAATGCAAGCAGTTGGCAACAGGGTGGTATATCGGAATCCTGTATTTTATGCAAGATTGTTCTGTAAACCCACAACTTCTCTAACAAAGAAAAAAAAATTAGAACCTGCCTTCTGCCTGTATGTGTGTGTTTGAATTTTCTGAGCTGCTCAAGCAAATACTATGCAATGGGTTCATTTAAACAATGGAAATTTTTTACTCATGGTTTTGAGGATGGGGCAAATGTCCAAATCAAGGCAATGTTTTCTTCCCTAAGCCTGGCATTCTGGGGCTGGCTACAGGCAATTCTTGGTCCTTGGCTTCTCTGTCACATGGCGATGCACACAGCATCCTCTCCTGGTCTCTCTGTCCTTTTCTAGGTTCTGCTGAATTTCAGCTTCTCTTTTTTTGTGGCTTTTTCTTTCTCTGTCTGAATTTCATTCTGCTTATAAAAGACTCCAGTAATACAATTTAAGTCCCATCCTGAGTCACTTGGGCCACACTTCACTGAAGTAATCTCAGCAAAAGGTCCTAATCTCAGCAAAAGGTCCTGGTTCACACCCACCAGGATGTATTGAGTTTAAGAACCTGTTTTTCTGGGGTGCACACAGCTCCAAACTACTAAGGTGATATACCTCTTTACTCAGTTGTTAGAGAAGTCTTCCTCCTCCACCTTCAAAGTATTCCTCCAGGAAAGTCATGATTCCTTGATCAATGATGAGGAGGGAAGCATTGTTCTCTTTTTTGTGGCCAAGCAAAAAACCCACAGAACTGTTATGTTTGGACAAACCAAAGGCTCTCTCTTTTATTCTCTGTAGATCACCTTGATTTTGACTATAGCCCTTTTATTTAATTTGAGAAGATGCATATTTCTCAGCCTCACTTGGGAAGGAAACAGTAAAAGTTTCTTGCAAAATGATGCCAAATTATGAGGCTTCTGCATGGAATTCACTCTGGAACCTGGGCCGTAGTCAATAGAATTCATGTTCTTAAATGTTCCGTTCACCCTTGCTCTTAAGTGCTATGTGGAAGCTAAGCGTTGCTCTAATGTATGTACGTGCTGCATTGTGGACAAATCAGCAAAGTCAGGAGAGGGCAATAATAGGTGAGTCCTTGGTGCCTGCCATCCTTCCAGGAGAGCTGCTTACGTGTGTGACAAGGACACATGAATTGGATTTTTTTTTCCTGGGTAGGACTATTTTGAAATTGGGAAACATCTTTTGAGCAAGTACCTAACACTTCCTGTCTCCTTAGAAGACCTGAACTGATTTAAGAACAGTCCCTACTGAAGTTCCTTAATCTGCTTGAAAGTGATTGTGTGTCCCTTGGACAATTGTGGGTTTCATTTCAATTCCCATCCACACATCAATGGGAAGAAACATTAACTATTAACAATATTAATTATTTTCATTTCTTCTTAACCTAAATTTCATTGGCTTTTGGGAACAAACTAAAAAATAATTTACAGAAAGCAATGAGTACAAAATACTAAAAGATCTGCAGAGAGGAGAAATATTTAAAGCTTCAAAAGAGAATCTAAATAGTATGGGTGTAATGGAGCTTTTGCAAAGGGACCCGAGTTGGAGGGGATTAAATTCAGTTATTATGTAGATGTGTTTCTAAGCCATTTGAAAATGAACTGTGAAGAGCCTCCTGAAAACAACACACATGGTCATGCTCTTGTTCTAGAAGTTTTAGAAATTAAGCCTAGGATGGTATTTTCTAATGTCTTGGGTTTAGTGTTCCTGAATGCCGGTCTGTGACTGGCTTTCACAGTTGAAATAATAAAAATAAGTACTACAAATTAGTTTTTATAAAGCTTATTTTAGGGGCAATTTATATTCTGAAACTATGACTTTCCCACTGTTGGATGATGGTGCAACCCCCAAGGCAATGTAAAAATTTACCATAATCAAAAGCAGTTTCATTTCTTTCAGGCAGTTTAGTTTAAATAAGTTACATGACTTGAGATATTTATAATTTATGAACCTCAATTTTCTTATCTGAAAAAGGAGGATGATAATAATAGTACCTTCTTCTTTAAGTCATTGTATGAATTAAATGTCACGCCATTTTTTTAAAAGCATTGAGCCTGCCCCTGGCTAACATTAAGGGTCTAAAAAGTCTTATTTTTATTAGCTTGTCTAAGGTTTTTCCAGCACATGATGCCACCATCTTGTTCCTACACCTCTATGTGTATTTTTTTTTTAAAGGAAATGTCTTATCTGTTAATGGAAATATGTCAGTTGCTAGCTATGAAGTGCTCTGTCCTAGCAACTTTACTCTCATATATTTCAAGGAGGTGTGATATAATGAGTCTGAATTCAGACACTGGGGAATTCTAATCTCTGCTCCGCCATTTACTAGCTTGGCAATTTGGGGAAAGCTATTAACTTCTCTATAACTCAATTTCTTTACTTGCTAAAATGGGAACAATAACAACTCCTCAAGGGCTTACTGAATGCTCTCTAGTTTGCAAGTGTGTTATACTAAATGAGACAAAGTATGAACATGCCTCAACCATAGCTTGTTTTCCACAAATGCTAATTTATTTTCTTCCTTGAAGAAGCACTGGCTTTTTCTCTAGTATACAGTGCCCTAGGATAATGCAGTGGTGAGAGCTAGAGGCCACAGCAGTGGTCTGCCAAGCCCTGAATCCCAGCTGTACCTTGGGATGGCTCTTGATTAGGGTCTGCATCTAAATTTCCCTTGAGAAGCAGGCATTTATTCACAAGGCCAGTGGAGGATGGCTAAGTTCTTAACCTGACATAGTCCATGTCCCAGAGAAGCTTATGCTGTCTGGCCTTTGTCTTTCCATTTTAATTAATAGGGCTTCAGTGTTTTCTTTAATCAATAGAAAAATGACATTTGTTCATTTCAACCACAAACAGCAAAATTTGGTCTCTCTGTCTTGACAGTGACTTCTTTTGGACAATTAGAAATTTCTGGAGATATTTTTGGTTGTCATATTGGTGGAGGAGGGAGGTATTGCTACTGGTATTTAAAAGGTAAAGGCTGGGGATACTGCTTAACATTTTACAATGCACAGGATAGTTTCCCACAACACAAAATTATCTGGCCCCAAATGGCAATAGGGCTTAGTGCTGAGGTTGAGAAACCCTAATCTAGACTAAGCTGGGCATTCCTGCTGGGCCCCTTAGACTTTACAAGTAACCATGTATTAATCTCCCTGTCAGTAAGAGGAGAGTAGAAAGCTTTCCATTGACATGATCATTGTATACTTATTAGGTACCTACCATGAGCTAGCACACTATGAACTCAAACAGATTAGCCCCAAAATGAAACACAGAGTATTTAGAGCATATTAGATGAGGCCACAGTTTAGACTCAGAAAGATTTCTGTTTGGTTTGGCTTTACAATTTATAAGCTATAGTCCCATAAGCAAGTGACTTAAGGTTTCAGAAATTTAGCAACCCTCAACAGAGTAGATGTGACGGTATGAACAAATTATGTATATGAGATTCTTAGCATAGTGCCTGGAATATAGAAAACACTCAATAAACTGTAGATGTTATCATTGTTGACATCTAAATTACCATCATCATCACCATCATCAAAATCATCATCACCATCAGAATCATCACGTTATCATCTTCACCCTGGTTTATAGCGAGCTCTATGATACAGCCTAAGCTTTGTTTGTAGGAAATGTTCCATTTAATGAAAACCATCTGCTTCAGTTATCCCACATATAACACAATGGGGGAGGAAACTTTAGGGGAGTTAAAAGAGATCAAGCAGGGAGGGAAAATGGCATTTCATCAATTTGTCCCTACCTTCTATTTTCTTTTAAATCAATTTCCATGGAAATATATGATGTGAGCTGATATTGGAAGAAAATGTCAATCCCTGAATGCACTCATTGTTGACAGACACCACAAATGCTTTCTATTGTACAATATTTTACTTTGGTTTTCTTCCAAGAGAATTTTCACTTCTTTTCCCCAGTTGTTCCTGAATACTCAGTGTTTCCCCAGATTAACACATCTGTTCATATGTCAATTGGAACCCTTAAATTAGAAGACATTTTACTACTTGAAGTACCAAAAAGTCCAGATGTTGGTAGCTTTAGGAATGAATTAATCTAGGGTTTAAATTAGGTCCTCAGAACCCCGGGTTTCTCCATCCACTTTCTGATGTAGATCTCATGTGAGTTTTAGTCTCAGAGTCCATGACCTGGCTTTCCAGCAGCTCTGGATAGTATATCTCTCAGGCTGAAATCCAGTGGTGTCTGTTTTCTAGTCACCTAAGAATCTTAAGGGCTGCAATTATATCTTAGTTGTCTTTAAATCCCTTGCAGTCTAGCATAGAATTCTATACTCAGCAAATGAATTGAAAATGTTCGTTGAATTATATTTCCCAAGCAAACTTTTGTTTAAAGGTAGGTATTACACCTCAGTAGGACAAACAAGAAAATTGAGTGCCAGAGGAACAAATAGACTCAAAAAACAAAACCTAAAGTAGTACAGCTGGTTAACAGCAGAGTGTAGATAAATTGTTTGCCTGCAAAAAAGTCAATCCCATTTCACTCATTAGTGATCAGCATAAGATATAATTTTGATGAAATGTGAGGAGTGGTCTGCTGGGGGTGCTCTGGGCAAAAGAGACATGTTTTCTTACTTACTCTGTGGTCAGGTGTTATTCTAAGTGCTTTAATGATTCCTCCATAATCATTTTATGATATACTATTATTGTACTATTATGTACTGTTCTAGTTTGCTAGCTGCCAGAATGCAATATACCAGAAACGGAATGGCTTTTAAAAGGGGGAATTTAATGAGTTGTATTTTACAGTTCTAAGGCCGAGAAAATGTCCCAATTAAAACAAGTCTATAGAAATGCCCAATTTAAAGGCATCCGGGGAAAGATACCTTGGTTCAAGGAGACCAACGGCATTCAGCGTTTCTCTCTCAGCTGGGGGAAGGGCACATGGCAAACACGGCAGCGTCTGCTGGCTTTCTCATGGCTCTACCGAAAAGGGACTCTCTCCAAAATGTTTCCTCTTTTAAAGGATTCCAGCAAGCAACTCTACCTTCAGTGGGTGGAGACATGCCTCCATGGAAATCATTTAATCAAAAGTTACCACCCACAATTGGGTGGGTCACATCTTCATGGAAACAATCAAAATGCTCCCACCCAGCATACTGAATGAGGATCAAAGGGCATGGCTTTTCTGGGGTCCACCACAGATTCAGACCAGCACATGTACTATTACTGTTCCCATTTTACAAATGGGGAAACAAAGGCACAGCAGGGCTAAGCAACTTGCCCAGGTGCACATAGCTACAGGATATGAAGCCCAATAGTCTGATTCTGGAGCCATAATTCCTAACCATTCTGCTACAGAGAATTCCAGGTCAGGTCATTGCATAAGCTGGTTTAAGAGCAGGGTCAGGGAAATATGTGGTGGGCTATAGGAAACTTATCAGTAACAAGGAGTTCCCTGAGAGGCTTGGTAGGAAAAGATATTCGACTTGAAAATTAGGGCAGAATGAGAGATGCCGGTAAAAGCAAAGAAGTCTGTGCTTTACTGTGAGGGCAATGAAAAGTATTATATACTCAAGAAAAGCCATGTTTTAATCCTGACTCATCCTTGTGGGGTGTCATGGTCAGGGACATGTGTCAATTTGGCCAAGTTGTGGTACCTGTTTATCTGGTTGGACAAGTGCCAGCCTGTCTGTTGCAATGAGGACATTTCATAGAATTAGATCATGATCACTTCAGCTGCATCCACAGCTGATTCCATTTGTAATCAGCCAAAGGGAGTGTCTTCTACAATGAGTGATGCTTAATCTAATCATGGGAAGTCTTTTAAGGAGGATTCAGAGGAGACAGGTTCCATTCCTGCTTTTGCTGGTGAGCCTCTCCTGTGGAGTTCATCCAGACCCTCCATTGGAGTCATCAGCTTCACAGCCTGCCCTGTGGATTTTGGACTCTGCAATTCCTGCGGTCACGTGAGACACTTTTATAAATTTCATATTTGCAAGTGTTCCCTGTTGATTTTATTTCTCTAGAGAACCCTAACTAATACATGGGGAAGCCATTTCTTTTAATCCTGGTTCAATACTATAGGTCTAAGTTTTTTTTATTAGATTATCTCCATGGAGATATGGCACATCCAGTTATGGATATGACCTTTGATTAGATGGAGATGTGACTCCACCCATTCCAAGTGGGTCTTCATAGTTTACTGGAATCCTTTAAAAGAGGAAACATTTTGGAGAGAGCCAGAAAGGACAAAGCCATCAGAGCTGAGAAAGCCACACAGTCAGAGATCTTCAGAGATAGAGAAGGAGAACAACCCTTGGGAATCCTTCTGAAATGAGAAACCAGAGAGAAAGCTAGCAGACATCACCATGTGTCTTTCCAGCTGACAGAGCTGTTCTGGACCCATTGGCCATTCTTGGATCAAGGTATCTTTCCCTGGATGACTTAGTTTGGACATTTTCACAGCCTTAGAACTGTAAACTTGCAATTTAATAAAAGTCTTTTTAAAAGCCGTTCCATTTCTGGTATACTGCATTCTGACAGCTTGCACACTAAAACAATATGTAAAGATAGGTAGACAAACATTGTTACATGGGTCTTATTAAAAATGGAGACTGTTAAACTTTTTATTTTCCCCAGAACTAATGTGACTCTAGAATTTCAGTTTTATTCTGCCTGCATTTATTGAATGAAATATCTTAGAAGTTAAAAAAGTCCAGCAAGGCAGGATAGTAAAGCTGATAACTGGAGTTTGACATTTCAGGTGAACCAGAGATTTGGCAGGGAACAAGGACAGTGGGTCAAGGAGGACAACACATATCTCGAGTCGTAGGATACAGTGGTATGAGGAGAGCTGCTGGGCAGTGAGGCAGCATCAAAAGAAGATGCTAGTGCCAGGCTGAACTTTGAAAAATCAGATAGGATTTCAGTTTTGGGCTACCTGGGGTAGACACCAGATTTTTGTTTTGTTTTGTTTTTTTGGGTGCATGGTTCAGGAATCAAACCTGGGACTCCCACCTGGATGGTGAGCATTCTACCACTGAACCATTTGTACACTCTAGACACCAGATTTCAAAGCAACTGAGTTGCAAGTTAGATGCACAAACATAAGGAAGGTTGTGTTCATAGTTCTAACTATGAGGCTGTCAGTTGATAAAAATTTGAATAGAAGGACTAATTCATGTTATCCCTGGCTGTTCGAATTTGAACTCATAAAATTTTCACAAGGGCCAGTCCATGTGACAAATACAAAAGTAGCTACAAATCTTTTAAGATCCTCTCATCAAGTGATATAGTCTACTTTTTCACCCTTTAATCTAGGATGATCTTGTAACTAATTTTGGCCAATATGACAGAACAACATTGTGTAAGTTCTAAGCCTTCGTCTTAAGAAGGTTTGTTTAGTTTTCCTCATTCTCTTGGAATCCCTGGACATCTATCATATGAATTAGCCCAGGCTATCCTGCTAGAGGGTGAGAAGACATGTGGGGTCGAGATGAGCAAACTCAGTTCAGCCATCTTAGATTAGCCAGCCCCCACTCAATCTCACAGCTGACCACAGACACCTTGGGAGCCCAACCAAGGTCAGTCAGATCTGTTTGATCAGCCTAACCATTCAAATGAGTCCAGCCCAAATCACTTGACCCCACGAATCACAAAATCATGAGCCAAATAAAGGCTTATTGCTTTAAGGTGTTAAGTTTTAAGTTTCTATTTGTTTGCTTTCTTATTTTTTAAACTTGGCAAAAGTTAAATGACACAGTCCTAGAAGTTGATTGGATGTGAAGTGTGGGATCAATTAAGTAGCTGGCGCTGAGGGCTGGCAAACCCTTAGGTGAGTTGTACAAAAATCTTAAAGGGCTAATTCACGGGAAAGGCTGGGGCAAGCAGAGAGTGTGTGGTCTCTATAATCTTCTACACTGAAGAAGACTAGACGTAGGAAATGTCTAAACAACATTGTCTTATAATTTTTTTTTTGGTAAATGAATGCTTACAGGTAAAAGGAAAGTTTAAAATGACACTGAGCTCATCAGTAATGTGTGTTTTCCTTATCATATCCTCAGGAGATAAATGGAAGTTCTCTTGTCAAATACTTTTTTATTTTCCTCCTTCCAAAGACATGACATAACAAGGAACAAGAGAATCACTGCCAAACTTCACACAGACTTTTGAGTCATCTACATAGAAGGGAAAACAGACTGTGATAAAGATAAAATGTGCTTCTATTATTATGTGACTTATACCCATCCTGAAAAATCTGTCTAGTCAGGAGGCGCAAGGCTCTACCCTGGCAGGGAGTCTGGATATGCAACAACAAAAAACAAAGAGAATGGACAGAAAAAAGAATACATACATACACAAATGTATGGCTCTTTTCCTGTTTAAGAAAACCATGACTTCTGGGAGATACTATAAGAATTTCTGCCACTGAATCAGTAGTTAATATGAAAGACAAAAATGAGGTTATTGATACATGTGGAATTCCTGTATGTTTCCTCTTTCTAAGCTTTGGAAACACTTGCCCAGAAACCCTAGGAATGTCAAAATTGCCTAAATATACAACACTATAGCCTTGATTAAATGCTAATAGCTGTTCAGCTATTCAAAATCATGGTGACAATCTATAGACACTGACATGGAAATACCCTCATGATCACAAGATAGTACAGCAACTCATGTCCATGAAAAAGAAACTGCAAATGCATAGGGAAAGAGTAAGGAAAGTTACTACGAGGACTGTATGTTCGAAGATAACATTGACCAACCCAATACATCCCACCTCACAGTCTATGGCGTTATGTCCCCTCCTCTTGAATTTAAGTGGAGCTGTCACTATGACTGAATTGACACTGTGCCACTAAGGCTAAGTCATAAAAACCAATACATAGCACATCCCAGTAATAATTGCTGCAGGCAAGAGCCACCAAGGAATGCTAAATTTGGTGAGCAAAAGATTAAGGAGAAACAGTACCTTTCTCATTGTACCTTTCCTAAAATATTTTTAATTGTAAAGGGAAATATTGTACCATTCGGTGGAGAAATCTGGCAAACACCACCTTAACCAAGTGATCAATGTTAATGTCACCAATAAAAAGGCACATTAACATCATGACTTCCTTGATAAGATGTATTTAGAGGGGCAAATCACCTCCCTATGATCCTTCCCAATATAATGTACAACCTCAGTCTCAGCATGAAAAAACATAGGCAAACCCAAAGTGAGGGCGTTCTACAATATACGTGACCACTTCTCTTCAAAAGAGTCAAATCACAAAAAAAACAAAGAAAAACCAAGACACTATCAAAGATCAAAAGAGAACAAGAAGACAAAATGAAGATGATGATATAGTATCCTAGATTAGATCCTGGAACAGAAAAATATATTAGTTGAAAAACTAGAGTAATCTGAATAAAGTCTGATATTTAATTACCCGTATAGTATCAATGTTAATTTTTCAATTCTGATCATTGTACTGTTGCGGGAACACCTAAGGAACTGGGACCCAGGCTCTGGAGCAAGATTTTATTCATCCATGCGAATGGGGCCCACATGAGTCGCCTCGAAATTCTGAGCCCCGAACAAAAGGTTACAAAAGCTTTTATAGTCAGGATGATGTATTACAGACAAGGTAGGAACTGGTGGTGTTGGAAGAAAACAACTGGCTGATTTAAATCAGTAAAGGCACAAAGCTGGGCTTATAGAAGCAGATGAGTGCTTAGGGGAGGGGTTTCTTCACCAGAATTTTGTCTTATCTTGCCTATGAGCAATTCTACCCGTTCTCGGGGCAAGCATCCTGTTCACGTATAGTTTCGAATACTCAGAGGAATTTGGGGAATTTTTAAAAAGGAGGTAGTTTAAATTTGCAAGGAGGAGTGAGGGACCCGCCTGCTGCAGAGGAAATGGCTTGGTCAAACAGGAGCTGTCTGCTACAGTACCATGACTATGTAAACGATTTTTTGTTTTGTTTTGTTTTCTTTATTATGTAAGCTATTAACACTGGAGGAAACTAGGTGAAATGTATGTAGGCACTCTCTATTAACTTT